>APFE030675242.1:0-93230 GCA_000404065.3 Pinus taeda
CGAGTGTAAAAGAAACGCTCGGCAATCTTTTCATTTTTTAGGAGTCAGAAAAGGGCTTAAAAGATGACTATGATGTTTCACTTTTTTGTAAGTTTTAACGAGTTCGAAAAAATGATAAAAATGTACTCTACGAGATCATTTGAAAGACTTGACCTAAAACTACAAGAAAATTATGCAAAAAACTGAAATAACGAACCTAAAAGTAATCTCGGGATTTTCATGAGTTTACTGAGTCTTGAAAATAACCGAAATTGACTCAAGATAGGTTTCATTTTTACACAAGCTTGAAACAGGGTGAAAACTGTGCTTGATGCCCCCTAAGCATAACTGCTAGAGCACATGCCCCCCAGCTTCATTTCATTCAACTCCAGGGATGAAATGAAGGTTTAGATACGAGATCATTTGAAAGACTTGACTTCAAACTATAAGAAAACTATGCAAAAGACTGAAATAACTAACCTAAATATACAACTTACCATCTATGAGGTCTAGTCAAACTCTCGACTCAAGTAGAGGAGGATTTGTTTCATTTTTTAACGAGCTTGACACAGGAAAAGAACTATGCTCGGATTGGGTTTCATGTTTACGCAAGCTTGAAATGAAAAACTATGCTTGTTATAAGTTCGCATGCCCCCAGCATAATGACGCAAATCAAGGTACATGCCCCCCAAGCTTCATTGCATTCAATGAGGTGGATGGAATGAAGCTTTACTTTCAATATCTTAGAAAGACTTGTGGGAGTTGTTTCATTTTTTAGTGAGGTTGACATAGGAAAAGAACTATCCTCGAAACCCTTGTTTCATTTTTTAAACGAGCTTGACAAAAGAAAAGGAACTATGCTCTAAAATCCTTGATTCATTTTTGAACGAGCTTGACACAAGACAAGGAACTATGCTCATGACTACTCTCTACAATCTACCTACCTAACCTACCCTTGTTTCATTTTTTAACGAGCTTGACACAAGACAAGGAACTATGCTCAAAAAGTTCGCATGCCCCCAGTATAATGATGCAAAGCGAGGTACATGCTTCCCAGGCTTCATTGCACTCAACCAGATGGATGGAATGAAGGTTTACTTGCAATAGAAAAGGGAGTTGTTTCATTTTTAAGGAGGTTGACACAAGAAAAGAACTATCCTCATACCTGATTCATTTTTTAATGAGGTTGAATTAGTAACAGGAACTATCCTCTAAACCCTTGTTTCATTTTGTAAACAAGCTTGACACAAGATAAGGAACTATGCTCATAACTAATCTCTACAATCTACCTAACAATAAACTATATTCTAAAAACCTTGATTCATTTTTTAACGAGCTTGGCACAAGACAAGGAACTATGCTCTAAAATCCTTGATTCATTTTTTAACGAGCTTGACACAAGACAAGGAACTATGCTCATGACTACTCTCAACAATCTACCTACCTAACCTACCCTTGTTTCATTTTTTAACGAGCTTGACACAAGACAAGGAACTATGCTCAAAAAGTTCGCATGCCCCCAGTATAATGATGCAAAGCGAGGTACATGCCTCCCAGGCTTCATTACACTCAACCAGATGGATGGAATGAAGGTTTACTTTCGATATTTACCTTGAAAAGGGAGTTGTTTCATTTTTAAGGAGGTTGACACAAGAAAAGAACTATCCTCAGACCTGATTCATTTTTTAACGAGGTTGACTCAGTAACAGGAACTATCCTCAGACCTGATTCATTTTTTAACGAGGTTGACTCAGTAACAGGAACTGTCCTCGCAAAATCCTACTTTATACATATCCTAAAATCTAGTTGATTCATTTTTTAATGAGGTTGACTCAGTAAAAGAACTATCCTCATACTCACTGATTCATTTTTTTAACGAGGTTGACACAGTAAAAGGAACTTTCCTCATACTCTACAATCTACGTATATAACCTATCCTTGTTTCATTTTTAACGAGGTTGACACAAGACAAGGAACTATCCTCAAAACAGCCTATTTCATTTTTTAACGAGGTTGACACAGGAACAAAACTATCCTCGCCAGCCTGTTTCATTTTTTAACGAGGTTGATACAGGTAAAAACTCTCCTCGCCGCAGCCTGTTTCATTTTTTAACGAGGTTGGTACAGGAAAAAACTATCCTCACACCCACTGATCATGGCTTCCAACTGGAAGAAAGACATGTCAATGGGCACACCTTGATCATGGCTTCCAAGAGGTCTTCATCAGAAGGAAGAATAGTTCTCTGGAAGGAACACATGTCAAGGGACTCAAAAGGGATAAGAACATCGCATTCAAGTAATCCCATAGAGTTTTCCATGTCAATTACCGGATCTAAATCAAAGGAAGATGAGCAAACAGTGAGAGGCTCACTTACATCGGTAACTGAAATCATGGGATCAGTTGCCACATAATTAACCCGTGGCGGGGTAGATACCACTTTAGAATCAGGAACATTTAGGGCTGTCATATTATCGGTAGTTGAAACAAGACTAGGGAACGAAAGCTGGTCTACAGTCACAATATTTCCATTGTGAGGGAAAGACATCACGCGAAAGAGTGTCGATACGACAGCTTTCATTGCATAAACATAGTCTCACCCAAGGAGTAAATTGAAATCCAAGGGACCTCGAACTACCATAAGATCAATACAGACAGTTTTACCTTCCAAGGTAATAGAAAACTTAGGAAGGATCCCTAAAGGTTCACTAATGGTTCTGTTAAAAGCTTTCAGATTCTGCGTAATAGGCACAAGCTGAGGGGAACCCAAAGCTTTCCAAGCAGTTGAGGATAAAATACTAACAGAAGCACCTTCATCTACCTGTGTGCGATGCATGTCCCTACCACCAGCCTTGACAATGATTTGGAAAGGGATGGAGGAAGGAAGACGAGGTTCTGTCAGTTTGTTCCAATCAAAGGAAAAGACCTCAGTACTTGGAGGGGGTTCTGTAGAAATAGGTGAAATGCCCCCCGGCATAGAGGAATCTGATGTAACAAAAAGAACCTGAGCGGTATGAAGTTCACTCTCTAAAGGGAAAGTGGGATCGATCGAATGTGAAATTGAATCGACCACTTGATCAACTAATGGATCATCAACCTGAGTGACATGAGTTTCACTCTCCAATGGAAAAGTGGGATCGACCGTACTTGAAATTAGATCAATCACTCCGTCAGTTGACGGTAGGTTGGGTAAAAGTTTCCGGTAACCAGTTGGAAATTCTTGCTGTGGAACAGTAAGGTTTTCCAACAATTTTGAGGCTTCATCCATGTGAGGGCAAATGTGAGTTTGATGACTCCCTTTGCATAACTTACAAGGAAACCTAACTTTACCCTTTTTCCCAGGAACCTCACTATCACTGGTTGATGGATCAATGGAAAGTTGATGAGATTTTTCTGACCATAATACGAAGACCTTTGGAATACCATGACAATTGATAAGGAAGTGGTCACCCTTACAAAGCCTGCAAGGGTATTTGGGTTTACCATGCATGTTGGAGTTTTCCTCAACACAACTAACACTTACAGTCGTGGTTGGTCGGTTGACTTCTTTCTTATCGTGCTTCTTCTTCTTCTTCTTCTTCTTCCCTTTCTTCTTCTTCTTAGCCACCTTGTTACTAGCATCGAGGCTTTTAGCAAGCGAAGAGGAAGAAATGGAGGAAGAAAAATTAGGCAAAGAAGGTAAAGGGTCAATAGAAGGTTGGTGATGTTGAGATGGTGAACTCTGTTGAGGTGAAGCATTCGATTGAGGCGGAACAATTGGAGTATTTGGGGCCAACGAAGTTGAAAATAACCATATCAGTAAACCTATTGTAAATCCAGTTAATGACAAAGTAGCCATATAAGGAGGAACAACATTTCCAAGGAAAGGAAAAGTACTAGGATCCTCGTTAAGAGGGGTTCCTTGGTTGGTAAATTCCGGAACATATTCCATTATATTCAACTTCAGTGAATTTTATTAACAATTTAAAACTAAAATTAACAATTCACAATTTACACCTAACAATTAAAATTCACAATTCACACCTATGGTATCTAAAAGTAAAAACAAACAAATTAACACGCATTATCAAATCTAGGAGACAAACCACACACAAACAGTAACTTTCCGGACCGAAAACACTAGTTGGTGATGAAATCCAACGTCGTAGAGTTTGATACAGAAATAGCGGTTGGAACAGTTACCCCGGCAACCTACTTAATGAATAGACTGGCACAAGTTTCTCCACTTAACCGTCTCGAGTGAAGAGAACCCCCCAGAAAATCCAAGTGAGTCTAGCCGACGTCTGCTCCAGGTACAGTGGGATCTTCCCACCACCGTCACCTTGGGTAGAATCCTAAGATAATTGCCACTAAGGTTACCAACAGTAACAAATACACCTGGGGGAACAATCTACGCTCCGACAGCACGCAAGGGCAGAGTATCAAGCTTAATCCCCTTACTGGCTCCTTGACAATGGTCAATCCAAGGTTTACCGATAAGTGATCCCCAGGCTCCTCGACAATGGTTAATCCGAGGTTTACCGTTTGTAATACGTGCGTGTCTGGCATCGTTCCCAACAAGGGAGGATTGATCCCCTCACTGGTTCGGACACGAGCTCGTGCTTCTCCTTTAAGAGGAGCTTTCCCAGAGTATAAATGCAACATTTGGATTTATCCTACCACAAGATAAGCTACTTGTTTGGTTTTGCTGTCTTGGAGAGTTAATTACTCTCCTACTCCAAGACACTAGCCTGATCTATATTGGTGTTTCAGAGCCCTAGAAATGTAAAAATTACTAGATGAATTTTTAATTAAGCGCTGTGTTATTAAGGCTGTTATTACTCAAATGGGTAAATGGATATGAAACCAATGGTGTTATGACCCGACTCAACTGTGAATGCAATCGAATATGATAATGCAATCTTTTCAATTCGATGAATCCTAACTAAAGTAAGGATAGAGTTTCCATTCACTTCCAACAATGCAAAAAATTGATCACTAAGAGAAAATATAACAAATTTTCTAATGCACTACTTTCATCAAGAAAAACTAATGCAAATCAATTCCAAAATAGTTTTTATTTTTATTTTTGTGTGTTAAAAACAAGCATAAAAATATGTAAATTCAAATCAAAGATAGCTGATCTAAATCTACAATTGATTTTTCAGAATGTAAACTATGCAATTGTAATCTGTGCACAATTCACTTGAAAAGTATGCAAATGTAATCTATGCAAATTTTTCATTCATATTCTAAAAACGAGAATTCTAATTATGCAAATGTGATCTATGCAAGAGAATTCTCAAACACAAGATGATTCTAATGTAATCTAAGAACCAATCAAGTGCAAGTCAAGAAAATTGGGTGAGAGTTCCAAAGATAAAAAATAAAAACTCTCAAAGGCGATTAACACTCATACACAATTTGCAAAAGCAAAAGCAAAAAGATGCAAAATTGTGAAAAGACTGAGACAAACCTCCAAGTAATGACCAAAGGAAATCAAATTAAGAATTTCTCAAAAAAAAACTCAAAACACCCAATTGATAAAAGCTTAAAACATGAATGCCAATGGAATTAAACCAAGGAAAGCTTTCAACAAGTCACATGCAGGTATGGGAAGAGGATAACAACTACTAAATCAAACTAAAACTAATTTAAAGAGTAAAATTCAAAATTTTCAAAATTTTAGCAAGGTACGCAGGTTCAGAGTTTACACAGGTGCGTGTACGCTTTGTGCACAAAGTAAAAGTGCGTACAGGTACGCACTGTGCTACAACCACAGACTGTGGACTTCGACTAAAGTAATAAAAAGTAAAAAACAAACCTAAATCCACTAAGTCTACCTAAAGCCACACACAACAAGCCAAAAACAGAAACAAAAAGGCAAGTTTCTCAAGTCAAAGAACAACGAGGAAAACAATCAAGTCCCCAGCGGAGTCGCCATTTTGTCACGCAGAATGAGTCGATCTTGCAGACAAGATTGACCTTCCTAGAATCTAATGAAGACCTAATGACAAACAAACCAACCAGACACTATCTTTCTCTAAATGCACTTTATAAATAATGGCAAACAAGTGTGTTTTAAGGCCTACCTCATGTCCAACGCAAGTTTGGAGATGCCTTCGCTCCTTTGATCCAAGTAAGTTCCTTTGTCACAAACCTGCAAGCACAAACAACGCAAACGATTAAATAGCACCTAAATATCCAATATTATAAAACATATTTAACATGAAAGTCAAGGAGTCCATGAAACAAATAACATGAGATATTTGTTGAGAAAAATGAGCTTGATTGTATTAATTCAAAAGAGAAGAACCTTACAACCTTTGCCTTGACGCTGTACAAGCTCCTCCCAGGGTCCAACAAGAAGTCTCCTCTACTTTGACAAGCTTCACTCAATCCCTAATGAAGCCAAAAAGGTATGTGATCTCTCCTCTTAAGCTCAAATAGGAAGTCTTGATTTCACTAGCATTTACCCTCAAAAGTTCAGCTTCTAACCTCCCTGGCCACTGACCCAATGCCTCAATTTATAGTGCAATGGAGATCAGTTACCAGCTCCTCCTTCAAAGGGATAGAGTCCTCCTTCAAAGGGATAGCTCCTCTCAACAAGGGATTAGTTCCTCCTCTCATGGGATGCATGAACCACTTGGAGCGAACAATCCACGTAACAAATGCTTATAGAAAACTCTAGAATTAACCCTAGATGAGTTTTTTAAGATAAAGATTGCGCCTTTTGACTTTTACAGGGGTATGCACCCTCCCCTTTACATACAGAGCGTATAAGTATGTAGATAACTTGAACAAAAGGCGCGGGCCCGCAGGCAAAAGTAAGAGAAAGTGCGGAACCAAAGTTACATTGCTTTTTTGATGTCTTTCTTTCATTTCTCAAGCTCGTTTTGAAGAGCTGAGGTTTAAGACTTGCTTAGGAAGCTGGTATAGGTAATGATAGGCCTACACCGACTGCAAATAATCAAGGTGACGATATTTTTGTGTAACAAACATCATTGCACTCAACAGTCCCTTTGACCTACTTTGTGGTCAATAGTTGGACATAAATATAATTATCTTATCTTATCTTATCTCAGGAGTGCTTAATGTTTGCAAAGTTCATACATGCCTAGAACCTCCCAAAGAGCTTTGAAACCTGACTACTAAAATTGTGCAATGTCAATTCAACCAGTGGTGGTTTTGATAGGAAATCTACAACCTTATATTGTATTCCTTTTTTATATTTAATCAAAATGTTTAACTGTTTCAAATAAGTAATATTGTTCATGTTGTGCATTCTTGTTCTTGCTCTGTGTTTTTAGAAATTGGAGAAGCTTATGGTCGATATGTATGATGTCGGATGGTCTCTTTTGTTTAAGCAAATAATGTTTCCAACACTTCTTTGCTTAGTAAACCAATGAGTACATTTTTGGGTAAGATATTGAATAGTTTGGGAATGATATTTGAAGTGAGATGCAACAGGTCTTTGGTGTTGCATCAATATTGTTGGGTAGGGCAATAATTGAAACAATCATGACTTTGTGTCCATTTGAAACAACTCTGTAATGATTCAATGCATTAAGAGCGTGTGCAACATGGGAAATTTGTGCTATGAATTTCCTAAGATAATTGGCCACTTTCATGAAGCATCACATGTCATGAATGTTTTTCCAGAGGTGGCAAGCTGAAAATGCTAAAATCTTTGCTTGACTAATGTGGAATCCATCTTGGTTAACACAATGTCTGAGATAAACAAGGTTTGGTTGTACGAATGTACACTTCGTTAGATTAACTAATGGCTTCTCTTGGTCTAATGTTAGGAATACTCGATTCATGTGCTTCAATTGGGCTTCTAAGTTTTATTTGAAATACTTTTATCATCTGTAAGTACACGATCACAAAAGGGTCATGGTATTGTCTAAAAACTTTGTTCATCATTCTCATGAACATTGAAGGGCATTAGTAAAACTGAACAATGTCGCCAACCATTCAAACAATCCTTGGTGCATTTTGAAGGTTCCAAGTATCTTCTAGCTTGATGCTAATTTGGTGGCAACCAAACTTCAAGTTGAACTTATTGAAGTACTTTGCTCACTAAAATTGACTTATAAGTTGTCGACATGCAATGATGGATACTAGTTCTTAATTATAATTCTATTCAAAAGCCAATAGTCCATGCACATTCTCCGTGTGCCATCCTTCTTTGAAACTAGAACAATGGCAAATCCACAAGGCAACAAGTTGGGTCAAATGTGATCTTTATCTAGTAACTCTTGAATCTATTTGTTGATGTCCTCTTTTTCCAACAATAAAGTCCCGTGCAGTGCTACATTTGGCAAACAATCCTTCTTGTAGGGCAATCAAGTGCTTGATTGTGGGGCATGTAGGCATTTTGTGCAAATATTGGAATAACTAGGAATAGTGCTTCAATGACTTGTCCAACTACTTCTTCTCTTCTTACTTCTCTAAGTGCATTTAATTAGTGTGCAATGATGTCTTAATGTTCTTGCATGCTTGATCGAAGAGTGTCACTCTCTCATGGGTAATCACACATTTTTGAAAATCTGCGCTATTGACCTCCATCTTAAACTTTCTAAGGAGCTTGAGTGGAGACACCTTTGAGCCAGAGGACAACTTGGATTTCTATCCCAACTAAATCATTGATCACATCCTTACACTTCATACCATCGTTGAGGAGGCAACAGATCTCTCTTTGAAAGTCTATTTCTACTTTGTAGACTTTCGGGAAGTGTTTGATTTAGTGCCATGGGCAACCCTATTCTAGAGGCTTAGAGATATTGGCATTTTAGGATCTTCTTGGTCACCATTATTCGCTATTATGAGTCTGGTCTTGGTCATCTTTGCACAACACATGTGATGTTTGATTTACAAGGAGCACTATTAGGGTCAAACATGGGTGTCCTTGGTCTCCCACCTTGTCTGGTATTTACATTGATGAATTAGAATCTCTTTTTGTGAGCATATCTAGGATGATGATGGTTGCCTCCTCCACCAAGTTTTGATATCTATTCTACTTTTCATTGATGGTGCAATCCTCTAGGCCTTATCTCTTGAGTATTTGCAAAGATAGCTAGATGCATTAACACTAATTTTTTTAGATCTTCAATAGTTGATGATCAACTTGGGTAAAACAAAGGTTATGGTCTTTAACAAGTTGAAGAAGGTCCTCTTAGATTATCATTTTTTCTTTAGAGGGGAGGAGATCTAGATCACTAGTGCATATAAATACTTGGGGGTGTAGTTATCAATGCGTTGTTTCAATTTGAGGCATGCTTTCTAGCCCTAGGTACCAAAGGGCTACAGGGCCTCAGCTTGCTTGAGCGACAATATTTCTGACACTACTTTCATGGCATCTTTTCCAAATGTTTATCATGGAATCCATCATTTGGTCACTGTCCCCTATGATTCAAAGGTTTGGGGGCCTTGCTTGCTGTATTTGATTTGGGCCACAACAAAGTAGAGAGAAATAGTACAAAATCAGAATTTTGTAATTTTATATCAGCAACAACAAACCCTAGATCGGTAAAGTCAAACTTTGGCAAACGAGTTGAAATTGACCTCCAATATGCTTGGTCAATTTTTGGTCAACTAGCCCTGGAACAGCCTGAAGAAACAATGCTTGAACAACCCCAAAAACACAATCAAACTACTGTTGACTAAAGTCAACCTGCTGCCCAAAACTAGGGCAGTCAGCATTGGTCAAACCTGTGGACGGATTTCCTCGATTTTTGTGCGAAAATCTGCGGCCTGCCTAGGAGAGGAAGCCACACCAAAATCGCACCCTTGATGAGTCAACGCTTGGTCAACACAGGTCAAAGAGATCTTCAGCAGCATTTGCGTCCTCCTTGCCCTAATGCATCCTCCTTCTTCCCACGTTTGAGCTGCTCTTTGTATAACCCAAAGCTAAGGAGAGAGAGAGAAGAATGAGTGAGATGAGATGATGAGAAAATGAATCAACCTCTCTTGTATTTATATGATTCACTGGGCATGTCTGCCACACATTTAACTGCTGGCTAACCTTGACAATTTGTCAAGTAAATACAAATAAATTCATATCTCCATAAATACTTGTCGTAATCAGATGATCTTTAGATCAATCCTACACCTCTCGACAAGAGGAATCTAGGAAAAATATTAGCTGCCATAAATGAGGTGACCCACATGGAGTTTGGCCCTAGTTTCCAATTTTAACACTTCCTCTAAACTAGGGAGAACTCCATCTGCAATCCGTCTGACCGTCACTGCTATCCCAACCATCAAATGCACTGCCTTGCATTGCTTGGCCCTGCTTTGCTATACTCTGCTCGAACTATGAAGAAGAAGAAATGATCGAGGATGTATCATACCATCCTCCACTGACTCGAAGTCAGTGTCAGAGTGTCATACCACTCTCACTGATCCCAGATCAATGGACGTCATCCTAGTATAGGGCGTATGGTAGATATTACCGTGTGTCCATCGATAGTACTACTAATGGTCCCTAGCCCCATTTCCCTACTCATTGATCAAATGGGAGATACTTCTCAGGAGTCCCAGCTTGCATGGGTAGGATGCCTCGATAGGAGAACTAATCATCTTGTCCACAGGAGAACAAATCATCTTGTCCAACATTCGCCATAGGAGAACTAATTATCCTAGCCCATAGGAGAACTAATCATCCTGTTCCATATTCTCCATGGAGAACTAATCATCCTAGCCCACAGGAGAAATAATCATCCTGTTCCATAGTCGCCAGGGAGAACTAATCATCCTGGCCCATAGGAAAACTAATCATCTTGTTCCACAGTGGCCATGGGTGTCACAGGGGAAGGTTGAACCTTTCACCCTATACATAGTGCACCACTAGGGGATGGTGAGTCGCCCTGTGGTCGCATGTTGCTCCAAGAAGTACCTTGCACCCCTTGGAGCTCAATACATCATACTCGATGCTCATAAGATGGTCTCTGAATGACACCAAGTCGTTCTCAGAACGCTAAGAATTTGACCTTTCCCAAGGGCTTCGTCAAAATGTCGGCGCCCTGTTCATCTGTACCGATATGTTGGAGCCTTATTGCTCCCCACTGCATCATATCCTGATTCCCGAATATAGTGGTACTTGATATCGATATGCTTGGAGCGATCATGAAATACATGATTCTTTGATGAACGAATCTCGCTCTAGTTGTCACACAGGATCATGATGGTATCCAATGTAAATCCAAACAGCGCACTGAAGAGCTTTCGCAACCAGACTGCCTCATAGGAGGCCATACTAGCAGCAATCTACTCTACCTCGGCGGTGCTCAAAGCCACTGACTTCTACTTCTTTCTCATCTAGGATATCGAGGTAGATCCCAAAGAGAAACAACACCTAGAAGTGCTCTTTCGGTCCATCACACTGCATGCCCAATCAACATTGGTATATCCAAGTAGTCTCACATCTCCGACAGTGTATCTCAAACCATGAGTGATTGTGCCACGAAGATATCTCAATAGATTCTTGGCACCAATCCAATGTATGTGGTGAGGCTCAACCATATGTTGACTCAATGTGTTGACTGCAAAGCATATATCAGGATGGGAGTTCACCAAGAACATCAATGCTCCGACGAGTTGACGATACTCTGTAGCATTTCGTAAAACAGGTCTAGAAGCACTACTACTTAACTTCTTGAAGTCAAGCTCCATTGGGGTAGTCATGGGCTTGCAGTCTGCCATACTGAATATCTCCAATATTTTCACCACGTATTTTCCCTAAGACAGGAAAATCTCCCCTGGTTTCTGCCAGACTTCCTGTCCTAGGCAATAGTGCATCAGTCCTAGGTCTTTCATCTCGAACTCGGAAGCCAACTCCCTCTTACATTTCAAAATGAGAGGGTTTGCACCTATTAGAAAGAGGTCATCAACGTACAACACTAGTATGAGAGGTTTGTCTTCTTCAACCTTAAAGTAAAGGTTAGGGTCGGCTTCACTCCTAGTGAATCCTAGCTTCATCAGGTGGCTACCGATCCTCTCATATTGTGCTCGGGGTGCCTGCTTTAGCCCATAGAGGACTTTCTTCAATCTGCACATGTGAGATTCTCGATCATGAATCTCAAATCCTTCAGGTTGCTCCACATAGACCTCCTCTTTGATCGAATCATGCAAGAACGCGGTCTTGATATCCATTTGATGTAGGTTCCATCCTTGCGAAGCAACAAGGGCTATGATCAAGCTGATGGTGGTATATCGAGCAACAGGTGCAAATATCTCGTCATAGTCTATACCTTCCTTCTAAGAGAAGCCACGAGCGACAAAACAAGCCTTATACTTTTCCGCACTTCCATCAACTGCATGCTTTATCTTGTAAAACCATTTTGAAGTGACAACTGCTTTGTCTTGGGGTCTGGGGACTACATCCCAGACATCATTTTTCATGATGGACACATATTCCTCAATCATAGCATCCTTCCATACTTGATTCTTGATAGCTTCTACGAATGACGAAGGCTCATTTTTGATGATCGTGCTCATGATGGTTAAGTATCCCTGATACTTGGTCAGCTTCTTCCTTTCCTGGAAGGTTCCCTTGGGTGCAACGTGCCCTTTAGCATCATCAAGTGTCCCCCTTAGCCATGAAGACCTCTTCTTAGAATAGGAAGGCTCTTGCAGAGGAGGATCAATAGGATCCATAGGTTCTTCCACATCGGGCATCATCTCATCTTCCTTTTCCTTTGGTTCCCTAGTGTTAGCTTCTTTAGATCCCCTTTGAGTAGGAAGATTGTGAACTTTTCTAAAAGCCATATCTTCTTCAAAGGTGACATCATGGCTAATCTTGATTCCCCTTTGACCAGCCATATAAATTCTATAGCCCTTAGTGTTTTCGCTATAGCTCACGAAGATTCCTTTCTTTCCAGATGCACCCAATTTATTCCTCTTCTCCTTCGGCACATGAAAATAAAACCGGACTTCCAAAAATTCTAAAATGAGATACGTCAGGTTTCTTACTAGTGAACATCTCTTTGGGAGTCTTGGAACCCAATGCTTGATGAGGGCATCGGTTTTGCACATATACTATGGTATTCGCAGCTTCGTCCCATAGAAACTTTGGAAGTCTTTGATTGTGAAGCATAGCACAGACAACTTCCACAATCGTATGATTCTTCCTTTCCGCGACACCATTATGCTCAGGAGTATATGGTGTTGTAGTCTTCCTCTTAATGCCAACTTCTTTGCAAAAGTCATGGAACTCATTGGATTCATACTTAGTTCCATTATTAGTCCTTAAGATCTTGATTTTCTTTCTTGTTTGATTCTTGATCAAGGCTTTGAAGTGACAAAACCAAGTGAACACTTCATCTTTCTTTTTCAAGAAGTATATCCAAGTCTTGCGAGAATAGTCATCTGTAAAAGTGAGGTAATATAAATATCCTCCTAGGGAGTTCACAAGCATCATACCAGATATGTCTGAGTGAACCAATTGCAATATATCAGAGGTTTTGCTTAGGCTTGAGGGGAATGGTCCCCTTTTGAGCTTTCCTTTGGCACATCCCGGACATACACTTTCTTGCTCTACTTGGAACTCAGGTATCCTTGCCACCATTTGTCTTGCATTGGGTAGAGCTTTATAATGAAGGTGAGCAAACCTCCGATGCCATAGTTCGGACCGAAGTGATGTGTAACAAGACATGACACCTAGTGGAATTCCTCTGACCTGATATAATGAATTGGCTCAAAACCCAAGAGTGAAAGCTTCTTTAAAATTCTTTTTCCACACGTACCTTGTCATCGATGAAGGTTACCTTGTAGCCTTTGTCTTCCATTGCTGAAACGAACACCAAGTTCTTTTTGAGATCAGGTACATATAGTACTTCTTGAAAATGGATTATATTACCTTGATTCAATTGAAGAGTGACATTCCCTACGCCTTTCACGAGACATTTTGCATTGTCCCCAAGAACAATTTCCAGGTTGGTCTCCTTCTTTATTAGATTAGAGAGAGCTTCTTTGAAACCAGTAAAGTGCCTTGAGGCACCACTATCAATAAGCCAATTTCCCAGCGTGTCTGGGGGAGCAGTAGTAGAGAGGGCCGCTGGTAGACAATATTCATCTTGCTTATTGTTAACAACATTAGATTCATACCTGGAGTTTCTTGCCTTCTTGAAGGGTTATCCTCTGCCTTGATTTCCGAAATTTCTTTTACCTCTGCCATTAGATCTGCCATTCCTTTAATTGCCTTCAGAGTGATTTTTGTCATCGTCATGGTGTGAGTCCCTTTAATCAGGGCACTCTCTTGCATAGTGGCCTATTTTATTGCAATTGTAACATCGTCCTTTTCTTCCACCCTTCGGTCCAACCTTCTCTTTGGATTTAGCCCTAGAATTGTTTCTTCTTTTAGCATGAGAAGAAAAGGCAGAGGGATGGCTTTTAAGTGTGGGCATTTCTTGCTCTTCCATCCTTATCTCTTCTTGAATACATATAGCCATCAATTCCTCAAATCCTGGGATGACATTATTGTTGAGAAGAGTAGTCCTGAATATATACCATTCACGTGGCAATCCTCCAAGAGTTGTGATAGTCATTTCCCTTTCAGGAACTACTTCCCCAATAGATAGGAGATCATTCTTGATCTCGGTGATTCTTAAGAAATATGCTTGCATACTCTCATCTTTGCCCTCTTAATTTCCTTAAGCTTATTTCTAAGGAACAAAACTTGATCTGCATAATTAACTTTAAATAAACTCACTAGTCTATCGTAGATTTCCTTGGAGGTTGTCAGCTCGGAAACATAGGCCACCAGGCGCTTATCGATAGAGTCCCGAATGATCTTCCTAGTTTTGACTTCTCCCTTGGACCACTTGCTTTTGGCAGAAACGAATGCATTTGATGGAGGTGCAACAACATTGCCTCTCACATGGTCCAACACTTCCTGATCTTCTAAAGTCAGATCGAGAGACATCTTCCATCCGTGATAGTCAGAGTTCTCACGAAGCTTGTCTTCGACGGGGAAGAGTGTTGAGGACCCCATGAAGTTTTTAGGATAGCCTTGCCAACCTTCTCTTTGGTGATTGCTCTTGCTCTTTCTTGGGTTTTGTCTTCACCTCAACTCTGATACCATGTTAGCTTATGGTATGTTCTATGCTTAGAGTAGTTTACTTATTTTCTTCTTATTAGGCACAGATTAGCAATCACATATACATTAAGTAAAGTGCAGATAGAACATTAAATGATCAACAGGAAACAAGCCAAGACAAGAGACACAAGATGTGGCGGCTAGCCAGGGACAAACCCTAATGCAGGGAAACCCTTTGATCAAATCTTCTTTTATCTTCAATAGTTCAACAGAGAGAAATAGTACAAAATCATAATTTTGTAATTCTATATCAGTAGCAGAAAACCCTAGATCAGCAAAGTCAAACTTGGTCAAACAAGTTGAAGTTGACCTCCAATATGCATGGTCAATTTTCGGTCAACTAGCCCTCGAACAGCCTGAAGAAATAGCTCTTGAACAGCCTCAAAAACACAGTGAAACTGTTGTTGACTAAAGTCAACCTGTTGCCCAAAACTAGGGCAGTCAATGCTGGTCAAACTTGTGGACGAATTGCCTCAATTTTTGTGCCAAAATCTGCGGCCTGCCTAGGAGAGGTAACCACACCAAAACTGCACCCTTGATGAGTCAACGCTTGGTCAACGTAGGTCAAAGAGACCTTCAGCAGCTTTTTCGTCCTCCTTTTAGCGTCCTCCTTCTTCTCATGTGTGAGCTGCTCCTTGTATAACCCAAAGCTAAGGGGAGAGAGAGAAGAATGAGTGAGATGAGATGATGAGAAAACAAATCAACCTCTCTTGTATTTATACGATTCACTAGGCATGTGTGCCACACATTTAACTGCTGGCCGACCTTGACAATTTGTCAAGTAAATACATGTAAATTCACATATCCATAAATACTTGTCGGAATCAGATGATCTTCCTACACCTCTCGACAAGAGGAATCTAGGAAAAATATCAACTGCCATAAATGAGGTGACCCACATGGAGTTTGGCCCTAGTTGCTAATTTTAACAAACACACAATACACCTGGGTGTTAATTCAAAATATACATTAATCTACCATTCATATGATAAGTTGTTTTGAGTTAGTGAACCTGTTTTTTCATTCCTTCATAGATAACATTGACCTATTTTGCTCTATAAGCCTAGAAGTTGGAAAGAAGGATCACATACACCAAAGTATGAGATCCATAATGGGAAGAATGTTGGCCTGTATTGATCAAATAATTTTTCTGTTAAGTCAGTTTGCTTCGCTGCTAGTAATAAATGCATTAACATCAATGCTTGTTAAAGAAGTAGTTTTATATGAATCTAATTGTTGTGGTCAATTGGTAATATTTATTTTATGCAGGTTGTAGTATGTCTTCGAATGTTGATCCGGAGGTGTGTTCATGCAAACACCAATGAAGAGGAAATTCCTAAACTTTTTACCCCTGACTTTCATCCTGAGTTGCAAAATATACTTGTGCTATTATTATAGAAGCTTCAGAGAGAGTGGAGGGAGGATATGGCTAAAGATCAAGTAAGTTTCTTTTGTTTTCTTAGATATTCTTTTCTTTTGATATCCTTTGAATTTTTGAAAAAATGTGCCATATCAAGCAAACGCTCTTTTGGTTTATTCCTTTGATAGATATTGTGAGGAATATTGAGACAAAATTGATGGTAGTCTCATGTACCTTATTTGTTTTCAATACATATTTCCGTGTATGTGACTTTGTGTTGCACATTGCCCTCATTTCTGAAATAAAAATTGCATATCAATCTGCAATTACTCTTATTTTTCAAACTCTAGATAATCTCTGATTGAAGTTTGAATTATTTTGGATGACCTCTGTTAAGCCTGAATGGCCACGAACAAGTGTAGTTTATCAAGTTAAAGTTGGCCCAACAATGCCTCCGTCCCCACTTTCTCAGATATCACCAGTACCTCCGATATGGCCCCGCCTGGAAGAAAATAGACGCCGCTCTAACCACTATGAACTTGGGATTGCTGTGGGAATGCCCTCGGGGAATTTGAATCCATCACGACTGGTTCGCAACAACCACTGCAAGATGACAGTCGTGTGGATAATTCTCTGGTATGCATTCTGTTATTTCTTAAATTGTTACTACATGCAGATTCATGGTGTCTCTTTACTTGATGCATTGCTTATAAGGGGTTATTTGCAAAAATTGTAGAAAACATGTTTTTTTGCTATGATGGCTTATAAAACTTGATTGCTAGTTTTGACCAAAATTTGAATCACAATCTTGAAATTGTCAGGTGAAATATAGATTCTTAAATAGTTGCACTCAGAAGTGAAGCACCAATGATCTCTAGATCAGTGACAAATTTTAACAAGAAGCTTGTTTTCTTGGATTTAACTTTATGTATTTTGTAATGTGTTGCTGCAAAATCTAGAAGACCTTGTAAAGGTGTACCTTACAAGGAAATCACTAGACCAAGTGACAACAATAACGTAGTAGCCCACTATCACCACAACTACTTGTCAGAATTCCAGTGACAAGTGAATTCATTAACATGATAATTACTTTTGAGCGTTAAAATAATTCTTATTTCTTAGTTTGTTAATCTTCTCCATCAAGCAATTACCATTAGATATAAGATATTAGGATCATAGTGCACAAGAGACAAAGAACACGAGATTAGGCCATGGGCCAAGGCAAAACCCCACCAAGGGGGAAAACCCATCAATCCTTTCCTTATAGAGTTGAGAGAAATCCAAGTCAAATACATACAATCTGTCAGAAATATTGAGAGGGGGGTGAATCAATATTTCTTTTACAATTGTTACTTTTATGCCAATTAAGATCACTTAATAAATGAGAACACTAAAATGTACAACAAAAGAATAATTTTATTAACTAGAATGGCGAGGACTCCAATCCTCTTTTTACAACAATTCAATGACTTTAGGGCTCCAACCCTAGATGAAGACTCCAGTCTTCAATCAAACCAGGGTCCAATCTGTACTATACCACCAAGCTCCAACTTGGTCTACTTGAGGACTCCAATCCTGTAGGGCTCCAACCCTCTTATCTGACTTGAGCTCCAGCCTGGTCTTCTTGAGGATTCCGATCCTCTAGGGATCCAACCCTTTGCTTCTGTTCTTCCAGGTAGGCTTAACAATTCTTCAAGGCTTGCAGTATCTTCTGCAACAAGCCTTGATAATATCTTCAAGAGCGCCTTGAACAATGCCCTCAAATAATAAAAAAACTTTGTTCATTAATGGCAACTTTAGTAGCCGCAAAATGTGTCTCCAAGGCTCTTCATGATACCCAAACAATTATCTCCAACATTACTCCATGAAGGCTTCAACCATGCATCATGTCTCCAAGATTGTCTCCAAGATCTGGTTACGCAAGTCCTCAAATCAATACATGGGTTATCTTCAAGAGCTGGTCCAAAGGATGTCTTCAATAGTTCTGCATGCCAGATATTGTACAAACTCCTTCAACAAGTCTGCGAGGAATGCTTCAAAGGTCTGCAACAAGTCTACCAAAAGTCTGCAGCAGAGGTCTGCACAATAAGTCTTTCAAGGGCTCTTCAATGGACCTCAATACTATTGCTTCAAGAATGCTTCTCCAACAATACTGCAATTTTCTCTAACAATGATAAAGGCTCTCAACAAGTTAGCTCACAGGATCGGGATACAGTTCACACATTGAGGTCTTAAATCCTCAAGTCCAAGTCTCATCAATCTGCAAGCTCCTTCTAACCAAACACTGTGCTTCCAAGATGACTGGTCCAAAAATAGTTTTCAAACTAGGTTTGCAGAACATTGATAATACTATACTTCCAATTCTTCAAACAAGGTCCAATACTGTGCCTTCAATACCTTCAACAATGGTCTGAAACAAACCAATACTGTGACTCCAACAAAGATCTGCAACAAATCCAATACTGTGTTTTCACCCTTCCAACCAAAGTCTGTTAAACAATGCTAATACTGTGCTTCCAATATCAATCTTGTGCTTATAGGTCTGCAATATACTTCCAATACTTGTGTCTTCAAAAATAATGTTTAGAAGTCTCCACATATCCACAAGAAAGAATAACTGTAGGTCAGCAATAAATGGTCACAAGTTCAAAGAAAACCTTCTCCACAGGTCCCCAAGAGTTCAAAGATAATGCTTAGAATTCTCCACATATCTACAAGAAATAATAACTGTAGGTCAGCGATAAATGGTCACAAGTTCAAAGAAAGCCTTCTCCACAGGTCCCCAAGGGTTGTCCTCAACGAGGTCTGCAACAAGCCGTTACAGGTCCTAAAAACTTCTTCACAGGTTCAAAAAAAATTTCTCCATAGGTCCGCAAGATGTGTCTTCTGTTGATTTTGGGTAGCTTCGGATGCACTCTAGCTCCGATATTTTTGGAGGGGCTAGAACACATGAGATCTCCAGAACCCAGAAATCATTTGGATAAATTCCACTCGGATGAGGAGTTATTAAAATAATTAATATTTTTAATGAGTTCCTAAGTCTAAACTTAGGAAAATAAAAATATTAATGTGTATTAATAAAAATATGGGTGAGAAAGTTCTAAGTGACAAGGATCAAGCATGTTTTAAGCTTAGCCATTGATTAGAGAGTAGATCACGACCATTGATTCATCAACAGGAAAAGTATAAGAGGAGGCTTGAGGGTTTGGAGACACACCGAATTGATCAAAGAGTTCAAATTTTCTGGGGCGAGGTTTGTTGAGAAAATCGAGCTAGTGATCTCAGTTGTTGTGAGGGGCAGTTCAGTAGAGGGACTTTAGTCCAAGGTCGAAGAATACATAGCAAAGAGGCAGAGCAACACCCGGAGACACATTGCAGCTCCAAAGAGGGTGACACAGAGGCCAGAGAGGCTGACGAAAAAGCTGGAGGAGCTGACGTAGGCACTTTAGAGGCAAAGCTGGGGTTTTTCTGTGGGGCAGAGAGAGAGAGAGCAGTTCAACATATCGAATTTCTGAGATAGGGAAGCTCACTGAGAGGGTGACATGACTCCTAGAGGAGGTGACGCAGTTCCAACGCAGAGCTTGGTGCAGGCATCGCTGCCCAGCATTGGGGACAACATTTTTCATCTGTGGGGTTTGATAATCCAGTTGCTAGATTTGTCGAAATATCTCTCTCCAGATAGAGGTACTTCTGCCAAGGTTATTCTTTGTTGGGTGCACCGCATTTGGCACCCTAGTTGTATTCGAAAATTTGCTTAATAATACAAACCCTCTATATGCTGCACTGGTTTTCCCGAATTGGGTTTTTTTGGGGACGATTGTCCAAAAATAACTTTGTCCCTTGTGTGATTGTCTCAGTTTATTTCAGTTCATGATCTGTATGCATGTGTAGGTTGCAATAGTGTTTTTCATCGGTGTTTATGAAATTAAATAACTTGTTAATGTAGAGAACAAGTAGGAGATGTTAAACCAGTAATTGCAGTAGGGGTTTCTAATGGGTATATTTAGATTTTTTCACATGGTATTAGAGGATTGCAGATCATAGAAGACTGAAGACATCAGCTGAGAAGATATAGAGAATTTGCTGCAGAGAAGCAGTTGTCTCAAGTGACAACATTGTTTTAGAGGCAGAGGAGTAGCTGTAGGAGTGATGCAGAGCTAGAGGAGTGAAGCAGAGGCTCACGTAGTGCCTACATCAACATTTCAAGCTTGCAGAGGGTGACGTAGAGCTAGAGAAGAGCGAGGGTGACGTAGAGCTAGAGAAGAGCCCACTCTATCACTGCATCAGTTCTCTGGACCAGCACAAAGCCTGGGAGGCTTAATTCAGACAATTGTTGGGGTTGGAGAAGCAGTGAAGTTTCGATCAGTGGAGCTGGTGGGACGCTGTTTCTGTTGGTACAAAACAGTGTCTGTGGAGACAGAGCCGAGGTAGAGGGAGTCACTGCCTTGACATATTTCTAGCCAAATAAATCTAGATCCAGGTTGCAACAACAAAGGAGGATTGGAGAGGAAGTGATTTGATGGTAGGTAGGAGGATTTCTGTGAAGGAAATCAGGACTCAGAGGGAGTCTAGAGGAGCTTGTTCCTTAGAGGATTTCTAGTGCCAAAGAAATCCATATCCAAGTCTTGCTAATTTGACAACAGGAGAGGGAGAAGAGAACCAATCCTATTTTTGAGCATAGATGGCAATGAATGGGTTGAGGGATCATGACAGATTGGATGGAGCATCCAATTTTGTCATCTGGGAGGCTAGGATCCTGGCAATCTTAGACAAACATCACATCAAGGACTATGCCTTGAAGGTAGTTGCTAAGCTGGTCGATGATGATCCGTTGAAGAAGTACAAGGAGGCCTAGGCTAAGGCCAAGTGCATGATCCTATATAGAGCCAAAGATCATGTAGTACCACACATTGCTAAGAAGAACACAACAAGGGAGATGTGGGAGGTGCTGACCACCTTGTATTAGGGATCTTCCGTCCAACAGAAGATGCTATTAGAAAATCAGCTAAGATAGTACCAGATGTAGAAGGGAGAAGACATCGATCCCTTCCTTCTCAGGTTGTAAGGGATTCGTGACCGATTGACTTTCGTGGGGTCTACACCAGATCTTGAGTTCATGGTCAACACTGCCCTAAATGCAGTCACTGAGGACTGGGAGACTTTTGTCCAAAGTATCTTGGGAGGAGATGTGTGTAGCTCTTCGACAAGAAGAGCTCATGAGGATGACAAAGATAGGGAGTAGTGGCAAGGGAGCCCGGGTCAAGAAGGAGGAGGAGGAGGATGCAACTCTCGCATCGTCGGGACAACAAGGGAAACAAAAGAGAAAGAAGGACATAACCAAGGTCAAATTCTTCAACTATGGGGAATTGGGACATTATGCCACTCAGTGACCTCGGAAGAAGGGCAAGGGGGAGGCGTCTGACTCAAAGGCTACTCTAGCGAAAGTTGACAAGGAGGACGATGATGAGGATTGCGCCATGAGTGCTCACGCACCTCTAGAGAAGAGGTGGGGCAACATTGAGCTGTAGTCGGGAGGACTACACAGGGGTAGGATCCTTGAGGTGCCCAAACTCTTGGATCACATATGGTTACGAGAGCCCTTAACGACAGTAGCAAGATGACGGGTGTTCGTTGGAGCGAGGTGTGATGGAGTGACAATGGCAGAGCTAAAGTGCCAAAGTCTGAGGCAACGCAGTGGATGTTGTAGCAGTGCGAGAGGCACATAGCAATTTGCAGCGACGTAGTAGCAGCAAAGGGTTAGCATAGATTAGTAGCAGAGGTAGCTTCAGCATCACGAGGCATCCATACTGACCAGCATGTCAGTGTTTGGGTGAAGTTTCAGTTGCTTACTTCTCAGCAACTGAGTTGTAGTGCAATAGTTAGCAGTCGCAGTGCTATGGGCAACATGATGCAACATTTTGAGAGGGAGCTGCAGTATATACTATAGATGTAGTAGTGGTAGTGGCAGTGTCATGGCAGAAATATAGGAAGCAACGGTGCAGTGGATGGAGGGAAGCATGCCAAGCATCAACAACACAGAGGACAAATGCAGTGGATTAGTGTAATACTTTTGTTGAGAAGTGTTACTAGAGCACATTCCTCGCTAAGAGGCAATGTTGATTTTGGGTAGCATCGGATGTGCTCTACCTTCGAAATTTTGTGGAGGGGCTAGAACACATGAGATCTCCAGAACCTGGAAATCGTTTGGAGAAATTCCACTCGAATGAGGAGTTATTAAAATAATTAATATTTTTAATGAGTTCCTAAGTCTAAACTTAGGAAAATAAAAATATTAATGCATATCAATAAAAATATGGGTGAGAAGGTTCTAAGTGACGAGGATCAAGCCCGTTTTAATCTTAGCTGCTGATTAGAGATTAG
This sequence comes from Pinus taeda, assembly GCA_000404065.3. Classification (NCBI taxonomy): domain Eukaryota; kingdom Viridiplantae; phylum Streptophyta; class Pinopsida; order Pinales; family Pinaceae; genus Pinus; species Pinus taeda. The sequence continues at coordinate 22,798 of APFE030675242.1, forward strand.
ATCACGTCCGTTGATTCATCAACAGGAAAAGTATAAGAGGAGGCTTGAGGGTTAGTTGGAGACACATCGAATTGATCAAAGAGTTCGATTTTTCTGGGGCGAGGTTTGCTGAGAAAATCGAGCTAGTGATCTGAGTTGTAGTGAGGGGTAGTTTGGTAGAGGGACTGCAGTGCAAGGCCAAAGAATACATAACAGAGAGGCAGAGAAACACCCGAAGAGACAACGCAGCTCCAGAGAGGGTGACACAAAGGCCAGAGAGGCTGACGCAGAAGCTGGAGGCGCTGATGCAGGCCCTTAGATGTAGTGTTGGGGTTTTTCTGTGGGGTAGAGAGAGTAGTTCAACATATCGACTTTCTGAGAGAGGGAGGCTCACTGAGAGGGTGATGCAACTCCTATAGGAGGTGACGTAGTTCCAGCGCAGAGCTTGGAGCAGTGATCACTGCCCAACATTGGGGACAACATTTGTCATCTGTGGGGTTTGATCATCCAGTTGTTGGATTTTCCGAAATATCTGTCTCCAGATAGAGGTACTTTTTCCAAGGTTATTCTCTGTTGGGTGAGCTGCATTTGTCACCCTAGTTGTATTCAAGAATTTGCTTAATAATATAAACCCTCTATATGTTGCACCGATTTTCCTGAATTGGGTTTTTCCGGGGACGATTTTCCAAAAATAACGGTGTCCCTTGTGTGATTGTCTTAGTTTATTTCAGTTCATGATTTGTATGTATGTGTAGGCTACAATAGTGTTTTCCGTAGATGTTTATGAAATTAAATAACTTGTTAATGCAAAGAACAAGTAGGAGATGTTAAACCAATAATTGCAGTAGGGGTTTGTGATGTGTAGATTCATAAATTTTCACATCTTCAACAAACTTGCTATAGGTTGAAAGGAGGTATTTGTAGACCAAGTTTTGCAATAAAGGAATAGGTCTGAGCTCCTTAAAAAGGCTGAAGTCACAGGGTTATAATAGGCCAAATTGCAGGTTTGTACTAGCTCGGAATTGCAGGCTTGAACATAGGAAAAATTATAGGTCTGTGCGATAGGTCCAAGGGTCTAGAAACACAGGAGCCACAGGTCTAGAATCTGTTTCAAGGTCTGATTTTTTGCTTCCCAACGAACCACAAAAATCACAATGAGAAAATACCTTAGAATTTTTACTTGCTTCTAACTTATCTTCACTCTTCTTCTTCAGATCCAAATATACGTGATTGAATTGATGATTGATTGAAGGCGTTTAACCTGGTATTTATACTTATTTCAACCTGTTGTGAAAGACATGTTTGTTGGTTAAACAAGACCGACTTATGTATGCTTAGGTCAACTAGCAAACTTTTTAACATATTTCAGTTTCAAAAATTAATAACTTCACAATTACAAGGAATTAGGAGGTGTATGTGTACTCATTGGAAAGAAGTGAAAGTCGTCTACAAGCTAATATAAGAACCATTTCAAGATAATATGTCTAACGTCAAAAATAAAATTTCTTTTATAACAGTCCCTAGAATTTGTGACAACCCACGGTCCCTAGAATTTGTGATAGCCCATTGGAACTTATGGTATGATCTTTGACATGATTAGGACATGAGGATTAGGGCATTTGAATTAGGTGCATAGGCTTAGGGTATGTAAGTGCTTTTAGATTATGATTCCTTTATTTATTAGGGTTAGGGTTGCATCAAGAGTAAGGGTTTCATTAATGCTTCTTCATCAACCCACTTGTCATTCTTCTGTCACTTTAGAAACCCGCTCCTAGGGCTAACAAAACTACTCTAACTCTGTGACAAATCCGTGCTCTTGTCACTCTACTTAAGGTTTTTGCCAAAATTCAATCTTTAGGGCATCAACTTACAACCCACTTGTTGTGACAAGTTTGCCACTTGACCACAACACTTAGGGCTTCTCAAACAACCACTAATAGTCCTCTAACCACTGTACATAGGCTGCTTCTCTAACTGTCCAAAACCAGGTCTTTCATCCTTCACTATGCTAGCCCTTCCTTGCTGCCCTTCTGTTCTCATTACTGTACATTCTCTGAGGCTGAATATGGTCCACTTGAAGATCATGGTACACTCAAAACAATGTGGTAATACCTCTCTTCATTTAGGGTCTCAAACTCCCATTTTTATGCATTTTTCTTGAGCGATTTAGCACAAATTTTAGGACAACCCTTTAAGGGCAACGCACTATTAAAGGAGCCCTAAACTAGGGCACATTAGCATAGTCACTTAATAGTCCTTCTAGGGCATTATTCTTAGACTTGTACTAGCTCCACAAACTTAGCACCTCGTCTCCATGAATCTCGGCCCAAAACACAGTCCTTAAACCTTGTTACACAAATTTCGTTTTTCTACCCATATCTCATTCACACTACAAGTCCGAAAGTCTGAACCTGGTCTGTAGCAGACCTATTTCTGGGTGAACAAAGCCTTCAAACCATCCTACTTACCTCATTGTCCACAGTTTTGTACTCGACTCTGCAATTCAAATATATTCCAAGTGATCAAGCCCTGAAATATCCCTCTTACATGCCTCGATCTTGCACCTAGAATAACCCTAGACAACAACCCTGTATACCTCACAAAACAAAGGTAAATGTGGCATGTTATCAGCCCTGTAACATCCTCATCATGGCCTAACGAACCCTTTTACCCTTCGCTATTCTCTGAGGCTTCTCGGGCCTCCAATCTACAACGATAATTGCCTCTCGTCTCTCTTGTAGTATTCAACTAGGACCGTTGGTCCTTCTATTACAACTGGAATATCTCGACTATTATGATTGCTCAAAACAATGATAATTTAGGCCTATTATTGGCCTCTTCTCAAATGAGAACTCGGTTGCTAACCACTGAGACGTCTTCTTTCAAACTTGGCTGCTTCTTGCATTATATCTCATAATACAAACCCAACTTACTCCTTGAGAACTCAATCTTTCTTAGCTAAAGTCTACTAAAAAAGTGGCATTAGAATGGATCAGATCACGGTCTCCTTAGCCTTCACATGGACTACATCTCGACTTCTCTCTTACATCTTCTCAGTCTCCTTGAGAGTCTCAAAAAGAACTTGTATTGCTAACGAACCTTGGAGGAGATGACACACATCATTGGTGTATGCATATCATTGTTATGTCAAGGAAGGTAATCCACAAATCAAGGTTACATATGTCAAGCTTCATTGTCATATATTGAGGTTAGATTTCTTGCATTATATCAGAGAAGTTTAGTTCGTACTATTGTCATCTAAGTAATCGGATTTGTTATATAGGGTCCACGAATCCGAATCCGGCGTGTCGGACACGATTCGCCCAAAAATCGTGTCCAAAAAACATGACATGTCGAATCCTATTATGACACGTCGAATTCCAAGCGTGTCACGAAATTCACCAGCGTGTCACGATTTTTGACATCGTTTAAGGCAGAATTGGGTGGCGGTTGTGTCACAGAACCTACCGTCATTGCAACGATGGAGGAAAGTTGTGCAAATTAGAAATCAAGTTTTGTGCACACTGAAGCCGGTTGTGGAAAAAACGATTGCAAGAGGCCACATGGCCGAATTTGTTGACGGCGAGTATATCCTTGAGTTTCATTTTGGTCAGCGCACATTATCATGAGACAAAATTTACACCAATCGACTTAACCACAAAGGGATTCGATTGGAAATGCATGTGGGGAAAGGCGCAGGCCAATTTGAGCTTCTGCCAAAAGAAAAAAAAAATAAACCCAAAATTTTTCTACAATCACACTGAATTCATTGTTCAAAAGCATTGATATGTGCGTTGGTGTGAGCAATAAGGTTAGCCGGGGCATTTGCCAAGTCTGTGGGATCATATTAGTGGTTGGACAAGATTAACACTGTCATGGACGTGAAGTATTTACTATCAACCATAAAAGAATGGTGAAGGGGTCGACTGTTATTTGCAGAGGACCACATTAACAATTTGAAGTGCCCAAATTAAAGATTGCAAGGAACATGAAATCTGTCTCTTGTGACAGATTGCCATACAACTCTTTGCGGGCCAAATCTGAGATTGGTGCTAAGCGTATTCACTGTCAAGTCAAAGAACAAACACATCACATACAAATCCAGCAAAGATTCAAGCTTGAGGTTATTATTCCTGGAAGGCACCATGATTTGAGTGTATTAATGTTGTAGCAAGACTCTTTTGATCAAAGTACACAGTGCGTTGAAGCAGGTCGATCCTTGCAACCTTTTGCTGAGTTTAGAATGCTGAAGAAGGACGGGTTTTCACATCATCAACGATAGAAACTGATATATATTTCATGCCACAAATCAGGTTCCACTGCTCCTTCATTTATAAACCCAACTGAAATGTAATTCTCACAATTGTGAAAGTTCCAGAATTCTAGCTATTACTGTTCTTGCTTAATCGTGCTTATATCATTCTACAAACTTTAACTCAAACCCAGAAATTGTTGAAATTTATGAAAATTTAAGGAAAGTGAATTTTACAGTCAGCGATATATATATATATATATATATATATATATATATATATATATATATATATATATATATATATATATTTTAATAAAATAATTATAACGAATCCTACGTGTTCTGTTCCGGGGGGTCAACGTGTCCGAATCCGACACCACGAATCCCGAATCCCCGTGTCAAGTGACTTAAATTGTCATGTTATGTCTTCGGAAGAAACAACATATATCACTGTTATAACTTCATATCATACCCCAGGAATTAATTTGTATCACTGAACCTTGGAGAAACATGGGTCACAAACTCGCATTGTAGTTTTATGTCAAAATACCTTTAAATCATATGGTAACTCAGATCATGGTACATGTGTAGCATAGTCAAGGTGTGACATCTTAACTCAAATCACGATTGAAGGAGAAGGCTCGGATTATAGTTGAATCAATTTGCATCAGAAGAGAACTCATATAGTTGTCATCCATGGAAACTTCTTCATTTTAGATTACTTGTTATGCCCAAAACTCAAGAACAAAAACATTTATATGTGCTAATATTAGAGAGGGATGACTTCAGAGGAAACTCGAATCTTCTAGCTTCAAGATCTTGCTTGTAGCCTATTTGTTACTTCATGCAGATTTTTGATCCTTCTTCTAGTAGTGACTAAAAGAGAGTTGTAGCCTTTCTTCCCTTCCAAAATGCCAACAATCTGTGATCTTCTGGTCTCCTTCTACCAACCTTTGCTTTGATACCATGTTGGAAAATCAAGGAAGTTGTAGATTAAGGTTGATTTTCCTTTCTTGATATTTACTTGTGAGATTTGATGGCCTTTTATTACTTTGTTATTTATTCTTCATCAAGCAATTATCAAAACATAAAATGCATGAAGATCATGTTGAGAAATCTAGGGCATCAAGGTTAAGTGATTTCTCTTCTATTAGTAACTTCTTGTGAATGATTTTTACTTCTTAGATTAGGATCTTATTTTACTTATGTTAGTATAGTATTATTATTCATCAAACAACTACTAATGCAAGAACCATAAAGAGACAAGAGACATAGAATATAAGCTATAAGCCAGGGCCAAAACCTCTCTTACTTGAGAGGAAAACCTGAACAAATTCTTCTTCTTATAGAGATTCCAATTGACGAATACCAAGACCAAGACCCTTGACCTATTTGCCACTCCAAGACCAAGACACAAGTTCCCTTTCACTGCTTCTCTTTCGTGCCCAAGTCAACACTTGATCCAACTGCTTGTTTTCTTTGTACTTCGAGTATACTTCAGATTTTCAGTCCTTGGTTCCACATTGCACTCCTTGTCTCTATTTCAGAAACCCTAGCGCATGTGTTTGACCAACTTTGACACTTTATCTTCCTCACTCTAGAAGGAGACTTTCTTCCTTCAACTCGGCTACCCTTTGGCTTGACTTCTTCCTGAATTCGGTTATCTTAGAGGTCTGCAATAACTTCAACTTTTTCTGCACTGGAAACAGTCCTTTACTTCGCATGTGTGGAGGTTATTTGACACAAAAATAGTTCAAAACAAAGCTAAAAGACTTTGCTGCTCCTTCCTTCCTTTTCGCTGGTTATAGGACTCCTTGATGATGACCTTCACACTTCTTATTAGCTTTAGACCTTGACCGAATTTTTTCTGCTCTGAAATGTGGATGTGCTGCCCTATTTATAGTTGTTGTAGCCTCATAATAAGACAACTTGAGATGAAGATGAGCTGATGTGTCCTTTGGAGAGAGATTATTATTCCTTTTGAAGGGGACTGGAAGGGAGATTCTTGTACTTGTCTTGGAGGGCTATTTATACTTATCTAATGACTCATACAAAATGTAACATGCCCAAAAAGGGTCCTTCATACATGACATAGACTCAAATTGACTTTTATGACTAGATGACAAATCCTAAAGGCTCACAATGGGAGCCATCACTAAAAGAAAATTCCTTGCTCATGAAACACATGAGACAAGCATTACAATAATAATTTTATTTTTCTTCTTTTCATCAGTTACATAAAATCACAATTACACATGTCATTATGAAGACCAAACCTAATTACATTTTTCAACAGATCACAAGAACACAAAGAAGACAAGATAGAGGCTCCAAGCCAAGGCAAAACCCCACAATTGGGGAAAACTTGAACAATCCTCTTCTTATAGAATTAGATCAAAGCGAGACCTCCAAAGCCCAAAGACCAAGACCTCCTCCAAGCACCAAGTTAGCCCTCCAAAAGCCTTCCTCAATCAAGCCAAAGTTCACCAAGTCAAAGATGGTCAAACTTCACAAAACATTCTCCAAGCCAATTTTTCTGCCCTCTATCTCTGGTTTGCAATTCAGACCTATTATCCTCGGCTCTACAACTCGCACAAAAACCCTATATCCTTCACTTTTATGAATCAATGACAAATCCTAAAGGCTCACAATGGGAGCCATCACTAAAATAAATTCCTTTCTCATGAAACCCATGAGACAAGCATTACAATAATAATTTTATTTTTCTTCTTTTCATCAATTACATAAAATCACAATTACACATGTCATTATGAAGACTGAACCTAGTTACACTTTTCAACAGATCACAACAACATAAAGAAGACAAGATATAGGCTCCAAGCCAAGGCAAAACCACACAATTGGGGAAAACTCGAACAAACCTCTTCTTATAGAATTAGATCAAAGTGAGACCTCCAAGACCCAAAGACCAAGACCTCCTCCAAGCACCAAGTCAACCCTCCAAAAGCCTTCCTTAATCAGTCAAAATTCACCAAGTCAAAGATGGCCAAACTTCATAAAATATTCTCCAAGCCAAATTTTTTTCCCTCTATCTTAGGTTTGCAATTCAGACCTATAATCCTTGGCGCTACAACTCGCATAGAAACCCTATATCCTTTGCATGTGTGAGCAAACAAGTCAAAAATTCACATCTTCTTCTTCTTCTTCCTTGAGTTTCTTTTCTTTCGTTGGCCTTCGCTCTTCTTTCCTTCTTGTCTTGTATAGAGATCGAACTTATTTTTTGTATGTTCAAATGAGGACGAACGTCGAAGTCTCCTCCACACATAGTCATCCAGAGGAGCGAAAAGGTGCCCCAACAGGGCTGACTTATCATGGCAAGGAGGACTTGGTCTTGGTGGACAAAATGACCTTACATGACTCAAAAAATGTTAATTTTCTTTTGTTACAACAAGTCCAAATGGGACTTTAATATATGACAAATGTTCTTCTTGACTATCCCTAGAAGCATGAAGACATTCTTAACCTAGAATTGAACATGAAACCCATGCTTGAACAATTTTTTTTTGCTTTTGATACGAGTACAAAGATAATTAGAAGACCAAACCTAGTTACTTTTCCAACAACGATTACGATATTGAAGCTTGCTGATTGGTTCATTCCAGATTGATGATTAAAAGCTAAAGAGCATGAAGCAGAACTCTGTTACAATATGAGATAGATCATGCAAAGGAATGTTGACCTCAAAGGGAGAAAGTAGCAGAATTTGACACCTTCACTTGAGGCCATTGTGATTTGGTAACTTCGATATTGATGATTTTTATATTGCAGAATTATATGCATTGCTGGAAGGATAGCAATTGAGATGATTTTTTGGTTGATATTGATGTACCTACAACTGCATGGTTTGATCATGGAACACATGGATTGTGTGGATAGTGTTAAATTCACATGGATTGTAAACAATCACAAATGATAGAACATTGAGTTGCATATATTATTGACATGATATACATTTATAGTACATTTTACATGACTGTTGGATTCATCTTCCAATGTCTCTTGGACTCTGGTGGCTGTTCAGATCCCACACCAACCCATAGAGGATTAGGTGTCCAACATTCCCCCCGTTAATCTGAAGGGGTATGTATGAGTCCCTAGAAGAGAGTTGTAATACAAAATGTGCAAAAATGCATGGTAGCACTACGCTGAATGTGCTCTCTGAAATGTTGGTATAAAGGGGGTGGTTTAAGGATGACCACCAACACTGGAACGCTTAATGTAGTTCCTAGAACTCTTCCAAATCTGGCATGAAGCCGAGGTCTTCTGTTAGAGGAAGTGCTCCTCATGTTTTGAAGAGGAAACCTTCAACCTTGAAAGGGAGGCCTCACCCCGCATAAAAAGGGAGAACCTCAACCTGAAAAGGGAGGTCTCAATTTGTGATGGTTTAAGGATGACCACCAACTTTGGAATGCTTAATGCAATTCCTGGAACTCTTCCGAAACTGGCAAGAAGCTGGAGTCTTCTACTAGAGGAAGTGTCCCTAATTATTTGACAAGATGTATCAACTCCGCATAAATGGTTTAAAGCTGATCACCAACCGAAGGCATGCTTAGGGGCATCTTTGTCTCTGGCTACAACTTTGAATCTGGTATGGTAGGTTGTGGCTCAGGGTTGCTTGATGTGGATTTGAAGCTTGTAGATGACCATCACTTCCCCCCTATCAGATACAAGGTGAGACGATGGAGAAAACTCAACTGCAAGATTGTTCAAGACTCTAGAACAAGTTCTGACATATGACTGAAATATCTTCTTGACTGTTGAAGCCCATTGCCAAGAAGCAATACATCCAAGATGAATCTTTGTTCTTGCAGGAGGCTTGTTTTTGAAGCATCTATTTGAAGAATGTCTGGTCTTATGACAGTGCTTACATGGATGAAGATCAAAACAATGATCTTTCATATGGCCAACTCGGTCACAATGTTTGCATATAACATTCTGTTGTTGTTGTTATGGAAAAGGAGTAGAATTTGGAACAACTGAATGTGAACTGTCATGAAGGAATCCAACAATTTGAAACTGGATGGGCTTTGAGTAATATCGAATACGTAAGGACACATTCTTATCATATCCAAGACTAGTTCTATGCTTGTTATGGTCAAAATCTTCCCAAGGTTTGATGATTGGCTTGGGAAATGCTGTCTGAATTTCTGCTTTTGCATGCAAATCTGGTCCTAAAATGGGTACTACATTTGCCATTTCTTGTTTCTGATGCGTGTCATGATGCTTATGTTGCTGTCATTCATCTTGCTGAAGCTGGGATTCAAGCTGCAAAAAATCAATCTTTTCCTTTGCATTATGCAGACATATTTTAATATCACAGAGAGTGTTTTTGTTGATTTTCACCAAGATCCGTTCTAGAAAAGAAGTATTAGTTGACAATCACAATGATTACAAAGATGTTCCAATATCCACTACAATCAGAACTTTATTCTCTCTGTAGCATAAAATATATTTTTATGATACTTGTATAATAGGCAACAAACTAATCCAATTAAATCTCAATACACATACCAATACAACGCCGTGTATGCCAGTGTCGGCAACTTCACAATGCAGAGAAGGGATATTTAACCATAGTGTGCAAGAGTTAAGACTGTTCAATGCTCTAACTTACCAATTCAAAGCAAACTGTTTACTTCGAGATCCAGTTGCTGTTGTTTCTTCTTCAGTATTTTGCTGCTATGGCACGCCCTGTACCAAGCATTACACCAGGAATGAAGTTGGTATTGATCACTAACATTTTGATATTTTCTTCACAAACATAGCGACTGCTTCACTTGGGGCGCCTTATTACGATGCTTCTGCCTTTACCACAATTTTGTCCAACTAAACAGAATCTTTTGGTGCTACTATAATGAATTCAGCAGAAAGACATACAACCAATAACAAAGTAAAACAATATAGCTACAACCTTCTGACAATTATACAGGAGCTAACCCATCCATCAAGAATTAGATACACTGTTTTCATTTTCCATAAGCATCCATTGCTGCGCGAATTATTAAATTTCAAAGCATTAAGAAAAGGTAGAGACCGAGCTAAAAGAATTGCCTAGCTGTATTGGGGACCTGAGCCTGATTTGATGGGCCCACAAAAGGAGGAGGAGTGGAAAGAGTTCCTCAAGTTTACATAAAGACCTTGCAAGACCGAGTTATGAAATCAGAGCAGCAGGAGGCAATAATCAAGCATTGGCCTAAATAACGTGCTCTGTTTGGATACCGACCACAGTCCTTTCTTTTGCATCCGGTGTGTTATATTGAATGTTACTCAATGCCACTTCCAACCACCCTAAAACCAATTACCTCGAAGGGGTTCCCACACCCATTATTTTTCTGCATTCTTAAGAGACCTGCTAGATATATGTACAGGGTTAAATGTCACAATAAAAAATGTAAAAATTACTTAGAAATACACCCCTGAGCAAATTGGAAGTTCTGGAAATAGGTAACAATTGCTTGGAAGTGCTGCCACCGTCGCTCAGATACCTTCAGAACTTAAAGCTTTTCTCAGTCAGCGATTCGCCCAAATTGAAATGTGTGCTCGATTCTTTGGAGAGTGGAATCAGTTGACGCAGTTGAAGTTCAAGATATGTGGTATAGAATTCTTATCACAAGATCTTGGGCAGTCGAAGAGTCTCGACATGTTAAAAGTATGGGCCAACACATTCATATTTAAAAATCCAACGCACCAAATAAGAAAACATTCAAAGCATACACGGCCTCAGTGTTACATACGGTCTTCAAATCATTGTTTTGAGTGGCCAGCATATAACACAACGCATATAATAAACAACGACCATGCTAGCAACATATAACACAATGCATATAATGAAGAACCCATGGTCTTAAAAAAATTTCAACGCAGAGCCAGTATACCATCCTCCATACCATTAATGAAACATTCATCCTAAACTGTCTTCAAAAAGCTATACACCGCACAACAACGATACTTCATGGTATTCACGACATCGAACTTATCGCAGAGAACTTAGTAATCGCACATGGATTTCAAAAAGAGGCACACTGTCTTTGCACAACACGCAACATACCATCCATCAACGCACACATGAACTTATACAACATATCACGGTGTTCACTGTCTCACGGTCAACTTCAAAATATTGTATGTAGAGAAATGACCAACACATTCACAGTCTGGAAAGGACAGATTTCAACGTATTCACATGATATTCAAGTTATCACATTACCATTCTGGCTGCCACTGGACTTGACTTTAATAAATGGTGCCAACATTTAATATATAAAAGGCTTCGATGTCATCCCACAATTCAATACAAATATGAATTGTTCATTCGAGATAGCCTTATGTGATAAATCCAATTTCCGCAGATGGAAAGGACACATGAAAGGACAGGAGGAGGAGCGTTTTTGCATGTAGAAGAATATTAAATGCATATGTGAGAAACGAGCATCATTTATTAAAAGGAACGTCCCTCTCAATGCACAGAGAATAGGCCGTTGGAAAAATTTCAGGGAATTAAATGCAGATTACGAAATTTTTGTAAGTAGATTTGGTGAGCAGAGGAAACGCTTTCGACAGGGAGCAGAAATGGCAGAATTGACATGCACAGAGAGCGTTAAAACCTCTATTTTAACAAACGCTCATAATGGAATAAAATCCACAAGGAAGAGAGCATTGGTTTACAAAGGCCACACATCATGGCTCTGATACCATGTTTAAACTCACATGTAATCAATGAATGGATTGAATTGATTTACAATGAGCAATGAAGCTCAATAAATAATACAAATGTATTTACAGAAATAGAAACAACAAGTTTCTACTAAGAAATAGAAACAACAAGTTTCTTCTAGAAACTGCTAATAAGATCACAGACGATCTTATCCGAATGAGCATTAAACACTAAAATAGCATTATTCTAATACTCTCCCTTAATGCTCAATCTATTTACAACACCTATAGAGCTTCTGAATTTTACAAACTTATCAGGACCAAGGGGCTTGGTGAAGATGTTTGTTGGCTGCTCCGTTGTGGGAACATACAACAACTAAATGGATCCATCTTCAACAAGCTGTCGAATGTGGTGACAATGGGTTTCTGCATGCTTTGTTCGTTCATGGAAGACTGGATTCTTTGCAAGTTTGAGCACTCCTTGATTATCACAGAACAAGGGAGTAGGACCTGCCTGGGAAACATGCATATCTGCAAGCATACGTCGAAGCCAAACTGCCTCACAAGATGCCTTAACTGCTCCCCAATACTCTGCTTCTATCGAGGAGAGAGCCATTGCCTGCTGCTTCTTACTAGTCCAGGTGACAGCACTAGATCCCAGACTAAACACACGCCCAGCTGTAGATTTACGATCAACAACCGAACTGGCCCATCAGAATTTGTGTAACCACTGAGAGTGGGATCGAAACTTCGAGTGTACAGAAGTCCATAATCAGGAGTGCCACACACATAACGTAGCACACGCTTCGCTGCTATCCAATGATTAGCCTTAGGCGCTGACATGAAGCGTGAAATGTAGCTCACTGCAAAACTGATGTCAGGTCTAGTGGCAGTAAGGTAGATGAGGCTGCCCACTAATTGCCTGAATAAAGTTTCATCCACAAGTGGTGAGGATGACTGAGCTGAAAGTTTGAGCCTTGGTTCCATAGGAGTCGTGGCAGGTTTGTAATCCTGCATTCTGAACCTATCCACAAGATTTCTGGTATACTTGGACGGAGAGAGAAAGATGTTGTTCTCAGTTTGCCAGACTTCAAACCCCAAACAGTAACGAAGAAGTACCAAATCTGTCATATCAAAAGTGCTGCACAAATCCTGTTTGATCCCATGGATCAAATGTGCTGAGTTGCCAGTAATGATAAGGTCATCCACATAGACAACCACAAATAGAATATCATCACCAGTATGCTTGATATATAGGTTTGCATCAGATGGACTCCGCTGAAAGCCATGAACTGTTTAGGTACTGATCAATTTTCATGTACCAAGCCCGAGGAGCTTGTTTTAGGCCATAGAGTGCTTTGACTACTCTACAGACTTTCTGTTCTTGACCGACAACCTTGAATCCTGGAGGCTGCGTCATGTAGACTTCTTCCTGTAAGTCACCATTCAGAAAAGCACTCTTTACATCCATCTGATGGCTTTCCAATTGAACTGAGCTGCTAAGGCAAGGACAAGCCACATGGTACTCATTTTGGTTGTAGGAGCAAATGTCTCCTCATAGTCAATGCCTTCCTTTTGTGAGAACCCTCGAGCAACAAGGCGAGCTTTATACTTGTCTAGGGTTCCGTCAGCTTTGTATTTCACTTTATACACCCATTTGTAGCTAATGGGCTTTTTCCTTACAGGAAGATTAGAAAGGGTCCAAGTGTGATTCTTCTGAAGACTTTGGAATTCAGCTTCCATACAGGTGTACCCTTAGCCTCTGAATAGGTTTGAGGCTCAAAAATACTGTGTAGGTTAGCCATAAGAGCAAAATTTACTGTAGAGTGCTGTTTGCTCTTATTTCTGGAAGTTCTACCTTCAAGGAGCTCATTATCCTGGAGATCACCAATAGTTTTAGCCCACCATTTAGGCCAGAGAGTAGAGGAACCAATATTAGGGGGAGGTGGAGGAGGCTCAGGAACAATAGGAGCAGCAAGAGGAGGGTTATTTTCCGGAGGAAGCTCAAGTAGTACATCATCAAATACTGATGCTACATCATCCCTCCCATCAGGTGGACCTACCGGAAGAAGAACACTGTGAGGCTGATCCTCGGAACACTGCTCAGAAGGAGGAGACTTAAAGAATCCTCTGTCTTCATCAAATGCTACATCCCGACTGAAGCTAAGACGACCAATGGCTATATTTATCAGCCTATAGGCCTTGTGGTGATCACTCTACCCTGTCATCATGATTTTCTGGCTTTTGGAATCCAATTTAGAGTGCTTAGTAGCGGGAATCCAAACATATGCAACCGAGCCAAATACTTTGAGGTGACTGATCTTAGGCTTACGGCCAGACCAAACCTCTTCGGGAGTCTTCCCCTTAGCAACCTGAGTAGGTGATCGGTTAAGAAGATAGACAACAGTAAACACTACTTCAGCCCATAATTTGTTCGGAACACTCCTGTGTTGTAACATGGAACGAGCCATTTTAACAACCGTATGGCTGCAACGTTCGACAACACTGTTCTGTTGAGGAGTGTAGGGTGTAGTTAACTGTCATTTGATGCTATGAATATCACAGAAGTTGGAGAAAATAGAAGAACAAAATTCCCCCCTGTTATTTGTCCTAAGAGTTATGATATTACAGCCAGACTCTTTTTCAACTAAGGATTTAAACTTTTGAAAGATACTAAATACATCAGATTTATGTTTTAGAAAATACACCCACATCTTTCTATTGAAATCATCTACAATAAGCAAAAAATATTTGCAACCAGTAATAGAAGATGTATTCATAGGACCACAAATATCAACATGAATTAACTGGAGTACCTTAGATGCACACCAAGATTCTGCATCCTTGAATGAAGATCGATGTTGCTTGCCAGCTTGATAGGCGCTACATACTCCCAACTGCTGAGTTTGAATATCAGGTAACCCTGACACAAGTCCTTCCTGAGATAGCTGAGAGAGATACTGAATGTTTAGATGCCCATATCTCTGATGCCACAGAGTGCTGATGGGAGAAACACGCGCTGCTAGAGCCACTTCTAGAGAATCACCAGTGTCAAGAAGCCTGTATAGGCCATGATCTTCTAGGCCAACAACAACCGTAAGATGAGTTTCCCTGTCAATAATGGAGCACTTGTGTGCACTGAACACCACATCGAGCTGAGGAGAGTTCCTTATAATCTGGCTGACAGATAGTAGATTAATTTCCATACCAGGAACATAGTACACATTCAGGAAGATGAGTGTGTGCCCACCAGACTGGATCTGAATTGTACCTCTGCCAACCACTGTGTACTCACCTCCACTGAATACCACGGAATCACTGAAAGATGAGAAGTCAATAAACTAGTCATGCCTGTGAGAGAAATGACGTGATGCACCAGTGACCAGAGTCAATGTACCGGAAAAAAGACGGGGCATGATCTGAGGACCTCTTAGCCATAAAGGCGTAAAAGGCAGATTCCGTCTGCTTGAAATGTTCTGCAACATTCACTGTTTGATGAGACCCTCCCTGTTTCTTCTGTTCAGAAGCAATCCTCTGTCGATAATCTTTCTTCATGTGGCCGAACTTGTGACAGTAATTACACTACACATTCTTCTTTTTAGCTAGATTAAAACGCTAGGAAGAACCTTTCTGCTGAAAGGACTGAGAGCACTGATATTTGGCAGCAAAAGCATTTTCTGATGAGGCTGATGAAGCACCACTACCAAACTGCTGTTTCCAACGATCCTGCGCCAGGAGTTTGGTGCATAACTCTGGAAACTTCAGATCAACATTAGTGGTGGTAATGTTGAGTGTTTCTATGAAGTGTTCATAAGGTTTCGGTAGACTTTTCAGAGTGATGACTACCATGTCTTCTTCCTCCATGCTTCGACCAATGGCTTCGAGCTGATCTCGAATGTCTTTAATCTTGTGAAGATGTTCTTGTAAAGACATATGTTCGTCCATCATGATGGAGTGCAACTGATTCTTTAGAAAGAAAGCTCTGCTCTTGTTGGATGTCTCATGCAGTTCCTTCAAATGTTGCTAGATTTTGGCAGGTGTTTAGCTGGAAGGAATTTGTGGTAATTGATCATCAGTTACAGAGAGTTTGAGAAGCATAACAACCTCTCGATTTCAATTATCTGGATCGGCACCAACTATACCAGGACGGAGCTCTTTGCCCAAAACGAGCTGGTCAAGATGCCTATATTAAAAAATGGTCAACATTCTCTATTTCCAGATGTTGTAATTGGTGCCATTAAAGCGTTGATTGCCTTCCAACATCAAATTGGTTAGTGAGGCCATTTGCATGTTTCCCAAGTCACGAAAAACAACAAAGGAGTCTGGGACTGATTTCAATGCAGATGTCGGCTGATCCGGACAAAATCTGACAGGTGCTGGAAACAAAATTCAAATCCGCTGACTCGAAAATCGAGGCACGAAAAATGATGCACCCAGAAAATTCCGACGACTACCCAGTAGAGATATCACAAAACCCGCATCAAATCTATAATCAGAATTTTTGTTTGTTTGTTTTATTTCGATAAATGAAACAAATAAAATATCATGGTCGAAAAGAACCGATCCATGAGAAAAAAATCACCTCACTAATGAACGAATTCTCGAGCTGGAGCCACCGGAATTAGAATTTCGGTTTCGTTTTGATAGAATGTGACACCAGTGAATTGATCCTCCGCAGACTGAAGCTCCCGCACGGCAATTTCAGAAGGTGGCGATGTAACAAATAGTGGATAGCACGGAACTGCAGTTAATCGACGGTGAAGTATTTCGTTTTCCCTTGTACAATAAATCCGGCCAGAGTATTACTGTTAAATAGCAAATGGATTACGACGATGTTGTAACCGATGCCTTGGTTACGAGTGTCGACTATGCAAACTGTATCACACCAAATAGAAACGCCCATGGCTCCTTGGTTGAAAAATAAATGTCCAGCATAACCAACAGATGTTTAGCGGCTGTATCACGCCAAACAAAACACGGCTCCGGGCGTGCGGCCCCTCCTCAGGTTGCTCGACAATTACACACTGCCCCGCGAATTAATTTGCCGCCACAAATGCTTCAAATTCGTTGAGGTCCTCGGTTTTCAGATCGACAGAGCGGCAATGGTAACGCAACCACACGTTGGTGTTTAGATCGCCATAGCGGCAATGATAACGCAACCATAGTTTCGTGCTTTGACAGCAGCAACCCCTCTGAGTCCACTGAGAGCTCCGAGGGATTCCTCTGATTTGAAGCTTCAGAGAAGAAAAACCAAACAGTATAAGCGGAGTACAAAAAAAACGAAGGGGGTGGCAAGTGTTTTGGAACACGTGCAATGTGCCTTTGGCTCTACGAGGTAAAACCCGAGGGGCTCTGTGACAGCATGGGGTAGTGCTATGAACCGCAAGATCGATGGATTGCGGGATCGAAACAGAGTTGCCAGCAGCGGTCTGAATGGAGTGTCGTCTTCCTCTGTAAAAAACACCCAGTCACACTCGTCTTCAATCTGAAATGTTTAATTAACCCACGTTGATCGGAAATCGACAAGCGAGTTCACTGTTTCAATTTTTTTTTTTACGGAAACAACCACTTAAAAACGACGTGGAAGGGTTTCCATATGATCTGGGAACTGAGAATTCGCAAAAGTCTCAGATCAAAACCCTTATATAACTAAATCCAAAGATCATAGAGATCATCACTGGGAAAAAATAAAACCAAAAAACTGCGGCTCATAAATTTTGATGCCCAGTAAAAAAAATTCCAGACTCTTAGAGAGCAATTTCGAAATGAAGCACGAAATTTTTCAACTAATGAAAAATTATTTCGAAAGAATACCAAAGCTCTGATACGATAATCAATGAATGGATTGAATTGATTTACAATGAGCAATGAAGTTCAATAAATAATACAAATGTATTTACAGAAATAGAAACAACAAGTTTCTTCTAAGACACTGCTAATAAGATCACAGACGATCTTATCTGAATTAGCATTAAACACTAAAATAGCATTATTCTAATAACATGGATTGTAAACAATCATGAATGGTAGAACATTGAGTTGCATATATTATTGACATGATATACATTTATAGTACAGTGTACATAATCGTTGGATTCATCTTCCAACGTCTTTTGGATTCTAGTGGTTGTTCACATTCCACACCAACCCATAGAGGATTAGGTGTCCAACAGATAACACTATTATTGGCTTGACAGAGCATTATGGCTGATTGATATCTGGAAAGCTGATATGACTTATTGAAGAATATGAGGCAAAATTCTGTTATGAAGAAAGAAAGCACGTGCTAGGAACTCTAAGGAAGTTTGGCTCCTTGAAGATGACAAATGAAACCATTTGATGACAATGTTGTTTGATGATTGACAAGATCCAGGAAGCTCGTAGGTTGATGTGACATGATGTTTTTAGGAGTCAAGAAACCCTGTCATGATGATGGAATGTAAAATAATTTAGCTCCATAAAATTGTTTGACATCCAGGAAGGTTGAAGCACATGTATGATATAATGTGAGAAAGGAGCCTTGTAGCTATAACTATATCTGCATGGAAAAACAAATTGTTGATGTATTGATGAAGTATGAGACTAGCTAAGGATTGTGGTTATGTCTCCTCGGTTGAGAGGGAGTAAGGATCTCCTCCCTGGTTGAGAGGGAGTGATGGTGGACATCTTATTCTCCATGTGTCATGTACTAGGCCGGGACTAACAACCGCACATCTAGTGAAGGAACTGGGAGGGAGAATGGAGGATTGGACAGGGTATCCAAGATAAGAGTGGTCGAAGACGACCGATATTCTTTGAGGGGTGGAAATCCAAGATAAGAATAGTCCTGTAAGGACATACCTAGTGAACATTTGGATGGGGTATGTGCCTTGAGAGGCTGTGGTGATGGTGTCCAAATTTATGCCTCCTAGCTCTTGTGGAGTGTTAGAGCTTGTTAGTCAAGGCCTTGCTATATTGCAATTTGACAATGTTGGTTACGATGTTGATGCTTGAAGATGACTTATCATTCCGACTCTTCTTATGATAATATTTCAATTTGAGAGTATCCTTGTACTGATTGTGGAATTATGAATACCTCCAGAGTTAAGGAATGTTGGAAAATGTAACTAGGTTCAGTCTTCATAATTATCATTGTACTTGTATGATTATATATTTTATGTAAAAAACAAAAAGAAGAAAAAGAGGAAAATAATTTTTTATTTCATTAGTTAAGCATGTTCTTCATGCTTTTAGGATTTGTTGAGTCAAAGAGTCAAAGTCCTATTTGGGCTTCTTGTAATGAAAAAAGGAAAAAGAATTTTGAAAATGTTATTGGGTAAACTCACCTCAAGAAGCCAAGTCGGCCCTCCTGGATGAACAAGTTGGCTCACCCAATGGATGTGTCTCTTCGCATATGAAAACTGCTATATATTGGCATGGACGTGAAAAGGGATGAAGGGGTGCGAAATGGTTTCCTCGCCGTTGATCTGGCGGGGAAGATCTTAATTGTGCAAAAACGTTCGGACTTTTGTGAAAGCAACAAGATGTCTTGTCAATCCTCAATCATAGGTAAAAATCTGATTTAAACTTTATTACATCATTTAATCATGTTTAAATGCATGATTAACTAAATCAATCAGCTAATGAAACTTAAATTTACATTTTTGAGGGTGCATTTACTCTTGCAGACCCATTTATTATTTCTAAACTAGTAAAACCTGTTATATCAACGAATTTAAATTATCAAAACTAATCATGTTACAACATCGGTTCCAATGGGGACTACCTTACCCTATGGGATGCAGAGAAGTAGTAGACCAACTACCTTTAGTGTTGGGTGTGGAGTCATACCATAAAACCAACAACCACTAATCTTCCATCTTATGTAAAAATATAACCAATTGACATGGATTAATGCTGTCATTTGAAT
The DNA here is from genome assembly GCA_000404065.3 of Pinus taeda. NCBI lineage: Eukaryota > Viridiplantae > Streptophyta > Pinopsida > Pinales > Pinaceae > Pinus > Pinus taeda. The sequence goes on from APFE030675242.1 coordinate 42,615, forward strand.
ACTCTGCTACTGCACACTGCAACTGTGAAATGCAACCATATGCTTGCACTAATTCAAATACTCTTTCATACTGAAATTTGAAAACTAAAAATTTCTAAAGACTGAAAATATAAGCTGATCTATCATATTCTCTTCAAATCACACCACTCATAAACAACGAACACGTTGATCTACTGCACACTGAAACTCAGAATATCTATTCAATCCCTACATCTCTATCTAAATGAACTGAAAAACTTCAGATGTTAGGTAGTGCGGAGTGGATTGGAGTGGATTTATTGACAAACCACATTGCCAACAGCTGAAAATATGAAGAATATATACGATATGAACATGAAATCCCATGGGAAACTTATATTCACAAGTGTACTTTAAAAGCTGCATCCTCTGTAGACATTTTAGATTTCGGACTATGGCTGAGAGGGAGAGACATATACTGCTGATTGCAAGTATCAATGAACCTTGCATAGCAATAAAGGTAGCTAAAATTTTGAAACAGTGGAATCACCATATGACAAAGTGGAGTGGCCAGGTGAAAGGAATGCAACCAATAATAAATGCTTACTCCTTGTTCACCAGCAAGGAATAGATCTAATCTTTATCGTTCTCCAGGGAAAAATACCTCTTCGTTACTTCGCTCCTCGACAATGGTGCCAAATGTTGTACTTGTTTCTCGTAGGCAGTGCTTGGCTGCAAAAACTATGCCAGGAAACCAACTCAACTAGCCTTTAGGTTCAAGTTGGCCCTTGAACCAGAGGGGGCTCCCTCAGTTGTTACGAGGCTTTGTTTAACACTGTTCACTTGTTACTGAACAACAACCTTTGAAGCACAATGACGAGATTTATAGTTTTAATTGGGGGTGGTTGGCGATCAATGGCAATCCTTATTCATGATTAAAGGCCTCTCTCACAGGGTCCCTTTTCAAAGTGTCACCTTCCAGCCTGACAGAATGACTTAGCTTTTCAAGGATTATGATAGAAGAATGTAAGGAGGTTCCTAATAATTAAGCAGTCAGTCTGACTTCTTAACAACTAGGGAAATTTGGATGCGTGTAGAAGATTTCTACAGCCCAAAAAAATATATTCAAAGGCATATGAAGCCCAAACTGAAACCAATGCTAAGAGGAGCTATTTCGGACAAATAGTCGAATAAGCTAATCTCTTTTAATGGCTATCAAAAGGCATAAAGCAAAAACCCAATCAAAGAGGAGTTATCTTGGACAAATAGTCCAATAAGCTAATCTCTTTCTAAAGGTTATGATTTTGCAGGGGATTTCAGAGAGATTAAGACTTAATCTACACTTACCCAAACCTTCCTATAAATGCTTTGAACATGTGCAAAAAGAGAGCATGAAAGTACTAGAAAACACAAAATTTTGTCAAACTGAAGCCGGAAGGCTTTCATTAGAAATCCTATAATAAAAGTTGTTACAAAGAGAAGAGCCTTGGCTTTAAAATCCCACGCCTATCATCTCAATTGATGAAGTATTTATACAATTTATTGCAAAATATCTTTGTTTTAAAATATCAAGATTTGTTACAAATACCTCAAAATGTGTTACACAAATAGAACTGAAATATAGGACATTCAAAGCTAATGAATCTACTTGGCACTATCGTTGTGGATTGCTGGTGACAAAGGAGCAATTCGAATTTGATAGCAACTCTTATTTGATGAGGTGGCCTCCAAGCCATTAATTGTCTTTGCGCTTTTTCCTCCCGAATTTCTGAAAAATAGGGTCCTGTAATCCTTTTGTATATACCAAACCATAATCGCTTTTAGAAAACTGAGGGAGTTTTTTGTACATGAGGATGTTGGCAACAAAAACCTCTTTCAGTTTTTGAAAATTCACTTCCACCTGCTCGGAAACCGCATTTGAAAATGTTGGCTTAAAACAGGAAAATTCGGGAAACTATGGCTGCAAAGCTTCATTCGAATCTCCCAAACCATAATAGTTGTTAGAAATTCGAGAGAGGTTTTTGTACATGAGGATGCTATCAATAAAAACCTCTCTCTGTTTTTGAAAATTCGTTCTTAGCTATTTGTAAACCATGTTTGAATTTACTGTGCTGTATAAAAGACAAAACATAGTTTTAACTGATTATGAAACGAACATATGACATGGAGGCGGGAGGAGACATGGAAGTGGGAGATAATATGGAAACACATGGTTGGTGGAAAATGATATGACTGGGGGTAAATAGACGTTGGCGGGAAGGAGAGGGTTAGGAAGTTGTTGGGGGTGGGGGGGCGAATTGATAAGAGGATGCCACGTCGCATGGGGCCCATGAAAAATGATATTGCTTTTCGGACTCGTGCCCACCATTAACGTGAAAAGGGATGAGGGGGTGCGAAATGGTTTCCCCGCCGTTGATTTGGCGGGGAAGATCCTAACCATGCAAAAACGCTCAAACTTTTGTGAAAGCGACAAGATGTCTTGTCAATCCTCGATCATAGGTAAAAATCTGATTTAAACTTTATTACATCATGTTGTAACATTCTTGTTTTTGATAAGTTAGCTATTAGATTAAAACATAAAAATGCTATACAAAAAAATGATAAGTTAGGATATGGACCAAAAACAAGATGGAAAATAAAAATGTTAGAAGTGATTATTATTGCAAGTCCATATCAAATAAAATGATAGGGTAGTTTCTCTAAAAAAGGAAGGAAAAATGAAAATGATAGATAAGCAATAAAAGAAAAATATTTGTTGTAGAAAATAAATTAAGGTTGTTAGCTCAAATGCACCTTTGAAAAATGTCCTTTTGATTAATCATCCTTAAGTTCTTTAATTACGATTTAATAATTGTAATAAAGTATGACATTATAAAATAAGTGACAAATGACACTTTTGTCGTATTGGCGGAAACGACAAAACAACACATCGAGCTTCGATAACCAACGCGCTCTTTTCAACGAAGATCCTTCATTCCGCCCAGGTCAATGGTGGAGGAAGCCTTTCAGCCCCCCTTGGCCGTTTCTCGTTAATGCGAGGGGGGGGGGGGTCTGAAATGCAGTTTTCATGGCTGCCGCTTTGTGCAACGTGGCGCCTCCAAAATGTTTTGGACCCCCAAGGCCCGAAACCACAAACCATTGTGACCCCCCTGAAATCTGCTTCCCGTTTTCTTCCATCCGACCGTTGACTTCTCCCGCGCCTTGTGCATCCGTTATCCCCCGTCCAATAATGAACCTCCACGTCATCCATCTGTTTTCGCTTACCCATTCACTACCCGTCACGTTATAATACCATTGCCCATATGCTCCAAAGCCGTTGCTGTGCTTGATTATCCGTTTAAACAACTGTTAAGCATTAATTCTCATTTCCCCTACAAATTGAATGCCTACGGCTAGATCCAAACAGTTAATTGAACCCAATTGAACCTATAAATCCTCCATGGCTCGAATTTTTGCCACTTTTCGCTTCTATCCATAAACCAAAAGCACCATTTTGTTGCTCTGTGTATTTTCTCCACTATTATCAATTTCAGGTTAAAAACAACTTCTGAATTTCCCTTGCAGTAGTGATGGCTCCTAAAGCAAAGATACAAAAGGCTGCCAAAGAAGGGAATCCATCGACTGTCTCCCTTGATCTGGATTATATGCCACCTGCAAACACCCTTTTCAAGATCAATGACTGTAAATGTGGATTTGATTTCTATGAATTACATTGATGGTTAAAATTGAAATATACCGATCAGGAGGATTCCATTCGCTTCCGCGAGACTCTTCTGCCATTGTTTTCTTTTCCTAAGACCCATCGATTCACTGACCTAATCTCTTGGTGTCAAGTGAGGTATGACCCTGTGCAAAGAACAATAATGACTTAGGATGGAAAAATCTTGATTACCATCACTGCTCAGAGCATAAACCAGATGCTAATAATACCTCCATCTGATTCCCTTAGCCATTTCTCACCTACAACTCTCATGGACCTCTACAATAAACTCACCTTCCCACAGAGAGCTCTTATCTTTGAACTTTTCCTATGAGAAGATGCTGAATTACCTAAAAGAAATCCTCCATATTCATCGTCCATGTTCCTTGAAGCTACTAGACACATTATCTCTTTGTTATTATACCTCTTAGGTTATGAATATTACCAAGCTGTTGATGAATCCATCCTTGGGTTCTTTTCTATCTTTAGCAAAGAATATCAACCTGCCTTCATGTATAATTATAGCCACTTTCTGGTTGATAATATACATGAACAGTTTATGAATTTGACTATACAAGGAGTATTCAGGTACAGTTTAGTTATCATTCATCCATTTTTGTTTCAACAGGGAGATCTATTGCCTATTCAGCTCAACAGACAAGATGAGCAGGGAGTGAATCAATTAGTTATTCACTGGACAGAGCTAGTAAGAGCAGGATCATTAAATTTTACATTCTCCTTGTTCATTGATTCCTTCATACATCTAGTTCTCCAATTACTTAACAGCCAGGCAAAGCCTAGAATTGGAGAAGAAATTAAAAAGACACTGCACCTATCAGAGCAAACTAAGATTGGTGACTGGTACCTATACCAGAATTACATTGAGATTAGGATCTATGGCAGTGAGTTGGCTCCATACAAATTGCCTAAGTATGTGCCAATGGTAATATTCTCATTGGAATACATTAGGCAAATGATAAATATGGATGAAGTCCATTTTGTCTAAGGCAAGAAGAAATCACAGTTTAAACTCAAAGCCAAAGTAGGGAGTTTCATCTGTAACACTAGGTCTGTAGGTACAAAAGCAGACAGATTGCTAAAGAACATGAACCTCCAGCCAAGCTTCACTTGGTCTTATGATCCTTTTAGGATTATTTTAGCTCTCAGAGTGCAGTTGAATGCAACACCTTACAACGATACTCCCAGGCCAGAATTGGAAAATTTCATGAACTAGGAGCAATGGTCTGAAGGTACTCTCACAGAAGCTGATGAACATGTTATATCAACTCCTTAGACAAAGACTCCAGCTACATAGAGCACTTAGCGTAAAAGAGGTAGAGAAGAAACTCAGTCAGCTACAGAACAAGGTAAAGAGTACTATATCTTGCAAAAGAAGTTGAAAATTGGGCTGTCAATGTCATCAAGAAGCAAGCCGCCAGAGATAATTGATCTTGGAGAATTGAAGATGTTTCATCAACAGGGACCACTGATCCCAGGCCTCCCTCTACTTCTTCGACTCCTTCAACTGAACCTATGGAGATTATCCAATCAACTGAGACCAACTCAGCAGGGGATACTAATATCTTCTCAATATTTTTGGAAATCAAGCAAAAGAATGAAAGTCTTAAATCTCGAGTTTACAGTCAATTTTGGAAACAAACATCCACTTCTCAACATAGGCTTCTCTCTGCCTTTGACAGTGAAAGAGGAAGGATGCAAATGTCATTCTTGCGGGCTCAGATTCCATTTCCGAAATCCACAACAAACTACAAGAAGACCATCTTCTCATTTGATGTAAACCAGATACATCCCATTGATCAAATGGATTTGCATAGGCAATCAGGTGAGATGCTATTTTCAACAATGACCACAACTGCCATGTCTCTTTCCAAGCTTAGAATTGCTTTGTCCAATGTACAATCACAACTTAAGATTGAAAAGATGTCATCCTTGTCTAAGGATAACAAATTAAAATCTCTAGAAGATATCATTATCAAGATTGGATATGATCCATAGGACTGTAAAGCAATCGAAGAAATACTGCAAAAGAAGAATGTTGAGATTACAGCCTTGAAGAAACAGTTGACGCTGCCTTCAACTGAGGATCCACAGACTAAAGAAATGGCAGAAAATGAACAACACAAGGAGGAGATGTTAAAGCTCATTATTGAGCAAAACATACAGATCAAGAAAATGGAGGAGTAGATAGAACAACTGCTCAAGGAAAAAGAGAGCACAACTTGCTGTGACCTCAGTGACAACAATTCCAATGACATGTGTAGATTTAAGTTCATCTCCTACTAACATTGCCTCGTCTTCAGCAACAGGTGAAACAACAAAGTTATCACACGAGCTGCAAGCACAAAAACAACAAAATGAGAAACTACTCCAGAAGTTCCAAGCCTTGGAGTCACAAAAGGTAAAAAATGATACCTTGTATGTAGAAGAAATGCAAAAGTCACAGGTTAGAGCTCAAGGTTAAATTTTTAGAAAGAAAGACTTTAATGGCAGATACTTTGGTCCAAGCCAAAGAAGATATGTGGTTAGATATTAGCCACTCTATCACAGAAGTATGGCCATCCATACAAATCATTTTTGAGCAGCAAGAACTAATTGCTAAATGCAGAGCAGAGGCAGAGACACAGCAGGCAACATTGGGCACAAAACCCAAAGAAGCATCAGGAATGATCAGGGTACTGAATTCTAAGACTAAGCAATAGTTACAAGAGATGAACATTCCAGATAGGACAGCTACTATTTTGGAAATTAAGAAAGTCCCAGTGAAGAAGAATCTCTTAACTCCGCTAAAAACGAAGTGTGATGCTTTGAACAATACAGTTAGGAGGTTTCACTCTAAATTCAGTATATTACATAAGAAAGGTTTACCAGAGATAGTATCATCAAATGAGCAACTAGTAAAATTGGAGGCTTATTGTGAAAGGCTTTATACCATTGCAATAGACAACAATCAATTTGTAGGGATAAAAAGGCAGATCACTGGCAAGGAGTTGATGGAAGCTTTAAGCTTAGACATCTCCATTAAATATGAAATTGGTCATCTTTTTCCTCACCAAACCCAATTTTGAGAGATATACCGAAGTTGATGAGATACTTAGAAGGGTGGTAAATCTCGAGATACCTAGTGAGAAAAGGTGGGATCAATTGTGTGAAACAATTGATTAACTTTTCATTCCAACAAGAAGACAACAACAATAGATTTTGAAGGAACAGTCATCAACAACTTCCTATCTAATAGGGACACATCATGCAACAATTTTTCTTTTCCTATCTTCTTTCAAGCTATCTTGTAATCAATTTAGGATATTTTGTTTACAACTTGTATAAATTAAGTCTCTTCTATGAGTTATTAAAGGTGGTACTTTTCATGAGCAATTTTGTAAAAGCATTGATGTACAAGCCATTTCTAGATCACTAATAATAAAGCAAAGGATTCTAAATTTGGTCTCATACAGTGTCGTTTTCTTTTGTAAGTTTTTCATGTGTTTCATTCATTATGTTTATTCTGCATATGTTTAGGTTTTACAGAGATATCAGGTGAGAATAAATGTGTTACAATTATTCTTAAAATTCCTTTTTGAAGTTATTATCATAAAGACACTGAGATATTGGACTGTCTGTCTAAAAAGCTCCCTCTAAATCATAAAATTGTCAGCATCTTATGTAATCTTAAGCATAGTTTGTTTAACTTTTGAACATTGGACAAAGGTTTGATCACTTATGATAATTTATCTTTCTGTTTGAAATCTAAATTAATCACACCTCCTTACTGTTATTTCTAAACACCTTATAAATTCAAATCACCGTGTGAAGTCAAATAGCAGCCCTTTGATTATCTATTAGTACGATCTAAAAGAGTTAATACATCATTCTTACAGTTTGTTCTATGTGTTGGTCCTCCATAAAAACCAAAACCAAAACCCCTAAAACAAATATCTTAGATGCTCTGGCATGATCAATTGACCATTATCATCTCAAAGGAACAACACATCATTTAATCATGTTTAAATGCATGATTAACTAAATCAACTTGCTAATGCAACTTAAATTTACATTTTTGAGGGCGCATTTACTCTTGCAGACCCATTTATTATTTCTAAACTACTAAAACCTATTATATCAACAAATTTAAATTATCAAAACTAAGCATGTTACAACATGTCCTCCACCAAATGACAAGCAATTCAGTGCTTCTCTGTGATAAAGTCAGAGGCGGAAAGGGGTGTGAATTTCAATAGTTGCTCTCTTGTGAAGGAATGTGAGTCTCTTGAAATCATATATCTGCAATATAATGCGAGCTTCTTGCTTTACATACCTGAGATAACGCTGGTTTCTTGTGGAAGACAATCTGAGACAATACAAGTGCTATAATCTGAATTTTGAGGGCTTGACTTGGTTTCTTGGAGGTTGAATTTGGGTCTTGGATTTCTCACTTTGATTTGATTCTATAATAAGAAGAAATTTTTTGGGTTTTTCTCTTATGGGGCTTTCCCCCTGGCTTGGAGCCTATATCTTGTGCCTCTTGTTCTCTGTGATCTTCATATTTTTGCATTTTTGGTAATTGTTTGATGAAAAGAAGAACACTAAATGATTTATTTGCCTATTGATTTCTCAACAAGACCATCCTCATTTCGGCCCTGAATCGAATGCCATCCCTCATAAGGTGTTAACGTAGGCTTGGGGGCATGCTGGGTCTAGGTGTGTCATCCTGAAGAATCATCAAATCCAGTGCATTGTGGCAAAATGTCCTGGGTGCAGGAGGTGTCGAGGTCATGTGTGATATGGTGCTTCTACTAGGAGGCTCAAGGCTCTCAACACTTCACTTGTTAGTTCCAATATACTCCTTTGCTGGTTTGGGTACCTGTGGGTAAGGTGCTTAGGACATGGGACGCTGAACCACCTGACAATCACAACATATATTCTATTGAAAGCAACCAATCATTAGGGATAATGGTCATTATTGCATCTAAGTGAACCAAGTTTGAATGTAATGGGCTATTTAATAATTCAAATAAGGACCCCCTTTCAAAATCAAGGCCTTGAGCTCGCAATGGTGTTTCCTCCCTAGGTAGGAGTGGCTAAAGGACAACCCTATTAGGTGTTTCCACCCCCCAAGGGGAAGTGACATTTGCTTAGTCCACCCTTCAATTAATAGGTGTTAGTGAATAATAATAATGGTAAAGGGGGGGGGAAGACTTCATGGCCAAGTGCCATGGTCATCAGACTAGATGATGGGGATCCACATCCTAAGTGTATAGATGTGAGGAGTGAGTAATCGTGGATGCATGAGTTACCAACCCGACCTTTGTTTTTCCACCCCTCTTGTACACCTTTTACTTTTGCTTGATTTTTGTTTGTATTACTGCTCATCGCTGAAGGGTTACAACTTGCTTTGAATGATATAACAATTTTATTACCCCTTAAGGATGAGTCATTTCGTTGCTCATTGGGTTTGGGACATGCAAGGGTTCGTTTTGATAATGTAATGGAGCAATATGTGCTCAGGAACCAGGTGAGGGCCATAATGAGTGAAGTAGAGCTCATGCTAGGATTTTGTTCACGTGCTAATGTGTATGTCTCGGCCATCTTTTGCATTTTGATATTCTTCCCTTTGATTTATTTTGTGGCAATGATATGCTTTTTTCAGTTTCTTTTAGGTACATCAACCCCCTAGGGCAAAGTTTTAGGCCCTACCCAATTATGAGGTGTATGGGTGCCAAATCTAAAAGAACCAATGGTCAGTTGATCCCGAATAATGAATGTGAGATAAGAGCTTGTAATCTATGGTGGAAAGTGGTAGGTATGGCATAGGGATAGATGGAAAGCTTCCCAAGTAGTGCCCCTCCTATAGCCATTGGGCCATTAGGGGAGGTCTCACTGGACTAGGATTGAAGATTATGCCTCCATTTAAGGTGAGAGAACAAGATCATGGTCAAAACACTTGCTTCTCCCAGGTCACCCAATAATCCATATTAAATGCCCAAATGTAAACAAGCAGAAGCACCCGATTGCAAAATGATTAAAGTACTTTTTGATCAGAAGCCCACCTTCGTCCATGTGCTCTTGCGGATGGGTGAGAAGCATGTGGCTGATGCAAGTGGTGGTGATATAATGGCATGTCATCAGCTAGTTGTCGCTGTTAGGGGCTGCTGGCTACATGACTGACTAGCCGGTTGTGAATAATAGGAGAGATTTTTTGGGTAACACAATGGATAAAATGGTCTTGTTGAAAGCATAGAAGGATTGGGATGCATAATCTCCTATCTCAGTAGATGAAGTTCTTGAAAATTCGTATTGCTAAGAGTTTTTTTTTTCTTTTTTTTGTGTTCCGTTTTCTCTGAAATGCATGTGACCTAATACTAATTACCAAGCTTTTTAATGGGTATTTGAATTTGTAGGTTTATCACGGAGTTCAAGGATTTGGTGAACTTGGGAAAATTACCAATGCTTTCAAGGTTATTCCTAAAATTTTCTTCCTAAATGCATGTGACTTAATACTAACTACCAAGCATTATATTTAATCCTAACAGTTAGTTTCTAAGCAAATATACAATATTTTAATTATTTTATGTTTATTTTTAATAATTTATATTTATTTTATTCCTAACAACTGGTTTTTAACCAAATATATTTTATTTTTTAGTTACCTTTTAAACTAATTTAACTAATTTACCAATGACTAGTTTTCAACAACTAATTTTGGGCAATGATGCATCCATACTATTTATTCCTTAAGATCGATTGGTTCGTCACCTTGTCCTGAGGATGGATCACATTAGTTGGTTCAAAACGTCGACCAAATCTTGATTATGTGATTAATCCAAAAGGCATCTATCTACATTATGGATCACAAAAGTCTTAGAGCTAACAGATAATTGCATTTGTAGGTTTATCATGGAGTTCAAGGATCTAGTGAACCTGAGAGAATTGGTCTTGCTTTACAAGGTTGTCTATGTATTAGTTTCAGAATATTTGATGATTTTCTTGACATTTAGTCTTCGACTCTTCATTTGGCCTAGTTGAATCACAAGTTGGCAATTAGATTTTGGTTGTTTGACAACGAATTCATTGATTTAAACGTTGGGATGGATTATAAAATGATGGATAGGTTAAGGGTTGCAATCAGTAAACTTTTGATTTTAATTATTGGTCTTTAGGGAAGAGTTCAATGTCTTGGTCAACTAGTGGAATTGAATAATACATCCTCCTGACCTATAGCAAATTATTTTCTCCATTAGCTTTATAATATTCATTAGGCTTAGCTTTACACAACCAAAGATTTCGTATATTTTCTCAATGTCACCATACTTTTGTGTTATGCTTTAAGTTTCTTTTTTTGGAAAAATTGTTGACACCTAATCATGGGGATTGGGTGAACACTTGTAAATGATATAAATAGTAAATAATAGAAAATGAAGAGTCATCGGGAGGTGAAACCCAAGAGTCACTCCCTTGTGTATATGACAATGAGGAATCCTAATGAATAAACACAGTTGATTTGAGGAGTTACCTCTTGGTCTGGCATGGTATCAGAGCTAGCACTCATTTTTAGTTTCCCTTTGTCTTGTAACTCCTATTTTTCTGTCATTATTCTCAGTCCTACCTGCTCTGCCCGCTATCCCTCTGCATCAGTGATTGTTCTGTGTTAATTCACTATGCATTGAATTTTGATTGTTGCTTGTGTTGTCACTGGTTATGAAACTGGAAGCTTGAAACAATAGTCTGCTATGCGTTGGAATGAAGCGCTGAAACCTGCGATAACTTCTTGTTAATGCACCAATCCATGTGTTCACACTAGGGCCGATTCATATTTTGAAGACTAATATGAAATCTGTGCATTGAACTTCGTTGAACTGGTATGAATTTGGTGACTTGAACAATTTGTGAAAACTGTGTTTAATATTGGTAATGACGATATATGCCATGAAGGGTGTTGTTTGTTATGGTGCGTTATTTGTTTTGAAGTGTGATGTATAGTGTTATTTGCGGCTGGCCGTAAATGTCATGGTATATACAGTGGTGTATTGTGGTGTATTATACTGTGTTGAGCTCCTTTGAAGATTGATTTTATGCATCCTGTATCACTGATTGTGTCACTGTTAAGAGCGACTGTATGATGTTTTGCATAGAGAACGAGAGGATTAATTATCTTTATCCTTCCGGCGCTCCTCAAGGAATAAGGCGGTATTGCATTCGATTCTCCCTCCTGCACAGTTGGCTCTCCATTCGCTGCTAATACCTCAGCATATCCCAGAACCTCCGTTTCCCTACACACCTCCGCCTCTGCACCACTTGCTCGCAGCACCGTTGGGTCCCGAACCCACTGTCGCTCACTCCATACAGTCGACCCTCTCCATACAATATTAAACATTGTTGCTGCGTTGTTCCCAAATACTACAGTGTCCTCTGTCCCTCAACCGTGGGCTCGTTACCAAACCACTCCAGCGAAGCATTCCCACCTCCACGCTGTCCTCCTACACATACACCCTCCCCCACATACTCCCTTACCCATAAACCAACTCCCCCAAATAATACCTCTGTTTTAATATATCATAGTGGATTTTTACACATATTACTAACATAGGTGCAATTTCTTACAGTCTATTGGCAGTAGAAATATTTTTTTTTACAGTGTACAAATTTTAAAATGCATTCATTAATATCTATTGTGGGAGTGGTTTTCAACGGGAAGGAGAACTATCCCAAGCGGTCACGTAAGATCAAACATACTCTCATTTTTAATGAGCTGTGGAAAGGAGTTTGTGTTGGAGAAGGAGACAATGAACTAGCAAAGCCTACCTCAGACAAGGAATTTGCCATTTGGAAAAACATGAACAACAAGGCCTATGCATTGATTGCCGCATCTGTAAATGAAGAGGTGAGTCACCATATTTCACCATTTTCAAATGCTTTTGAAGCCTCACAAATATTGAAGGAACTCTGTGACTCACACTCTGCGCTTGAAGTTGTTTAACTAATGATTAAATTGTTCAGCCTTGAATTACAAAATGATGATCCTCTTGCTCTTGCATCAGAAGTAAAATCTATTATGCATGATATCAAAGTCACTAATGTTGAACTAGACATTCCTCTGATAGCTTTTGTCAAGGCACTTTATACCACTTATTCAAATTATCTTGAGTCATTGCAAGCAAATGGAAACCTCAAAGAAATTACCTTTGACTTCCTTGTGAATAAATTTGCTAAGAGAGAGAAAGCTTTTGGGAAGAAGACAACTCTTCAGCCTTTTGAAGAAGCTGTATGTATTGCACATAGAGAGAAGAATCATGCTCAAGATTCTTCCAGAGGAAGAGGTGGTCGAAGAGGAAGAGGAAGAAGAAATTTCAGAGGTAGGGGGTCAAACTCTCTCAAGGAGAAAAGTCTGATTTGCATTGCATACGTTGCAATAGAGATGGATCACATGATGCATCCACATGCAAGTTGCCTTGGGACAGAACAAAGCAGGAAAGAAATCAACCCAAAGGTAAAACCAATTACAAAGAGGAAGGTAAAGCACCTGAATCCACTCACTATGTTGTGGACACTGTAATATTGGAGTAAATGAAGACTTGTTTAACGATTCACTTGCTTCTTGGAAAATTGATTGGTCGTTTGATTCAGGAGCAACTTGCCACATGACTTTTAGAAGAGATTTTTTTGAAGAATTTACTGACAATGTTGATAGAGCAGTATATTTGCAGACAAATCAAAACTCAAGCCATCAGGGCTTGGCACAATCAGGCTTAAATTCCCTGGTCTTCTAGACATTCTTTTGCATGATGTTTTATATCTCCCACAACTGAGGAGAAACTTGCTATCCTTGGTCTACATCCGCCAACAAGGACACTCCATTCATATGTTTAACGACAAGGTTGAGGTGAGAAAAGCATCAGATCACTCACTTTTCATGACGAGGATAGAAGAAGAAAGGCTTCTCAAGCTGCAAGGTACCTTTGCTCGTGCACAAAAGTTTTCATACAATTCTCATTGTGATGAAGGTACATTTCCATCAAGTCTATTATGGCATGCTAGATTTGGACACTTGAACTATGACAACCTTCGCTTGTTGAAGAAAAATGGTGTTACTGGTTTGCCTACAATTCCTAGGAAACTTAAGCAATGTGATGCTTGCATTCTAGGAAAGCATAGCAAACAGTGTTTTCATGATTCACATTCCAGAGCACATAGAAAAATAGAACTCATTCATTCAGATTTATGCGGTTCAATGCTTGTTCCTTCTGCAAATGGAAATAAATATATGATGACATTAATTGATGACTACACCAGAATGTGTTGGGTTTATTTATTGAAGAACAGATCTGATGCTTTTCAAACATTCAAGAACTTTCATACATGGTTTGAAAACGATGCACAATCTCATATTGGCTCTATTTGCATTGATAATGGAAAAGAATACACTTCAAATGGATTTGAAAACTATCTTCGCCAACATGGGATCAAATATCAAACAACTTTGCTTTATAATCCCCAACAGAACAGAGTAGTTGAAAGAATGAATAGGACAATCTTAAATATGGTACGTTCCATGATGTTTTTCAAGAATGTAAAATTGATGTTTTGGGCTATGATGTAGTTCTATGTGCTGTGTATATAAAGAATAGATGTCCATCTAATGTTATTAGAAACAAGACTCCTTATGAAATGTGGTATGGCTACATTCCTTTGGTAAATCATCTCAGGGTCTTTGGTTCCACCCGTTATGCCTTGATACCAAAAGTAAATAGAAACAAACTTGGTGCAAGGAGTCGTATGTGTATCTTCTTGGGGTATTCAAATACCTCCAAACCATACCGTCTTTACGATGAAGTTAATAAAAAGTTTGTTGTATCTAGAGATGTAATCTTCCTTGAATCTTCCAAAGCTGACAATGTTGTTGAGCGGCAACTTGATTGCTTGGATAGATTCAGAAATGCAAAATCATTTCAAGAATTTGATAATCAGATTCCACATCTTGAAAGGGGGTTCCTATACTAGACCAATTTGTGGAATCTTCTTCTAAAGCACTCTCTCGCCCGCATTAAACTCCAACCACTGATGATACTTTGAGTGATGTGATTGATACAATTGGGAGACTCAATCTTGATTCAGTCCCAACTCAACCAACTGAGTAGCCTGAACCATCTTAGAAAGGTCCCCAAAGTGGCTAACAAAGACACTTGAAGTGTTCATCCTGATGAAGTTGGAAAGACAAGAACAAGAAATTCAACCAGGCAAAATGGAGGTGATATAGATGATTTTGATACACTTGTTGATATTGATGTTTCTTATGATTGTGAACTGAATTTTTCTACAGATTTTGAACCAACTTCCTTCAAAGAAGCCGCTTCTCATGATGAATGGAAAGAAGCGATGCAAAAGGAGTATGATGCCTTGATAAATAATGGCACTTGGAAGCTGGTTGATCCTCCATTGGGAACCAAACCAATTGGTTGCAAGTGGGTCTATAAGAACAAGTATAAAGTTGATGGCTCACTTGACAAGCACAACGCCAGGCTTGTGACGAAAGGTTTTGCACAAAAGGAAGGGGTCGATTGTGAGGATACTTTTTCCCCCACAACAAAATGGGCTATCATCCAGACACTCTTTGCCCTAGTAGCTCCGAACGGTTGGAAAGTCCATCAAATGGATGTAAAAACTGCTTTCTTGAATGGAGATCTGAAAGAGAATGTTTTTATGTCCCAGCCTGAAGGACTTGTTGTGAAAGGACATGAACTTAAAGTATGCAAACTTGTGAAATCCTTTTATGGCCTTCAGCAAGCACTGCGAGCCTGGTATGAAAAGTTAACTGAGCATCTTCTGAAGAAACTCAACGTCAAACATTATGATCTTGATGATGCAACTTTGTATGTCAAGAAAGTTGGCAAAATAGTTGTATATATTGTGGTATATGTAGATGATCTTTTTATGACAGGGAACAATGAGAGCTACATTGCATCCATAAAGAAGGAATTGAGGAAAGGTTTTGAAATGACTAACTTGGACTATGTTCACTACTATCGTGGTATTGGAGTAACTCAACATCTGAAGTCTATGTTCCTCTCTCAAAAAGAAGTACATTGGAGATCTGTTGATCAGGTTTGTCATGGCTGAGTGCAATTCTCTGACTACTCCAATGGAACAAAACTTAAACCTCACATCCATTGAAGGAAAAGAATTTGAGGATGCAACAAAGTATAGATAGCTTGTAGGAAGTCTCAACTACCTGATTGCTACTAGACCAAACATTTCGTTTGCTGTTGGAATCCTCTCCAGGTTTATTCAAAAGCCTTGTGAGGAACATTGGTCTGCTGCAAAACGAGTTCTAAAGTACTTGAAGGGAACTGAAGACTTTGGACTCAAGTATACATAGGTTGGCGAATTCAGCTTGATTGGATACTCTGATTTAGACTTCGATGGAGACAAAGAAACTGGGATATCTACTTCCGGTTATGCTATGAGTCTTGGATCAGGAGTTGTCTCTTGGAGATCACACAAACAATTAGTTCCTGCAGATTCCAAAACAGAGGCAGAATATGTGGCAACAATTGAGGCAACAAAAGAAATTGTGTGACTCAGGGAGATTCTAGAAGATTTGTAGGTAAAACAAGTACATTCAACTCCACTCATGATTGACAACACCTCTGCACTAAAGTTGGCCAAGAACCCAAGTTCCATGATCGAACGAAGCACTTCAATACAAAATACCATCTCATTCGACATCACGTTGAGGCCAAGACAATCCATCTATGCCATTGTTCCACTAATGAGCAGATTGCAGACATCTTCACCAAAGCGCTTGAAAGAGAAAAGCTTGAAAGATTTAGAACGATGCTTGGACTCACCAACATCCCTTCAGATTAAGGGGGGGAATGCTGACACCTAATCACGGGGATTGGGTGAACACTTGTAAATAATGTAAATAGTAAATAATAGAAAATGAAGAGTCACTGGGAGGTGAAACCCAAGAGTCACTCCCTTGTGTATATAACAATGAGGAATCCTAATGAATAAACACAGTTGATTTGAGGAGTTACCTCCTGGCCTAACAAAAATGCAGCTTATATTACTTCCACGTATGGAATAGAGTTGCAACAGATAGACATAAGAGTTACATGAAGATCCTCTCTCTATGAAAGCTAGGAAAACTAACATGTGAGGCTGTGACTGAAGGGGTGAGGAGTCTACATTCTTCCAAAACACATAAACTCTGGCTTTGGCACAAATTGCTAAACCATTGTTTGGTACTCTAGAGTCTCAAGACTTGTTGCTCTAGATGGGAACTGTCTCCTTGCAATGTTGTTGTGCACCTTTTTTAACAAAAGAAATAAGTAGCCTATAGATATATCATATGGCACAACTCTCAACGATAATCTCTGATTGTCCAAGTGTCCCCTAAGAGTGGACCTTTGAAAGCTAGGGTCTGTGAACAGGTAACCAAATTTTGCTTGTGACCATGCCCAAAAGGTCCTCGTAGTTGGATACCCAAAAGACATGCCCCACATATTCTTCCTTTTGACATCAAACACAAAATGCATAAAAAATGTTTGCTTTCCTGAATCTTGTTTTACTGGTAGACACTGTTGGAGCTGCAAGCACCAACCAACCAAAAATGTTGTATTAAAACAAGCTTGTGATCTTCTAGATAGTTTGTTAAGGCCCTTGGGCCCTCTTACCGCATGGATCAACGACGTTGGCAAGGTCTGGACAAGGTGCTAATTGGTAAGCACACAGGAGATGTACGCACTGCCACTTCAGCACAATTTCCTCACTTTAGGCTGACTTCTACAGTGCCATGGAGGGTATCCCAATCAATGTTGCACGAAGCGGGGACGTTTTTTGGAAGTGGGGGCGCGGAAGCGTCATTTTCCAAAAATCTAGGAAGCGAAGCGTCTGCTATATATATATATATTTATTTATTTATTTTTTTTTTAAATTTTTTTTTGCATTTATACTCAAAATAAACATCCCAAATGCCAAATTAGTTGTAGACGACATGAAAACATGCATATTTTTGCATAAATCAAGATAGATATGGCATCCATGATTCCATTGTAGTTACTAGTATGTACATCAACCATCTATATTCTAGCAATTACAAACGTACATCAAATTTTTAAGCATATTGTAAAACATAAAACTTTTAAACATATTATAAAACATAAAACATAGAGCATATTATGATTTATCTAGCGAGCAACTGTCAACATTTGTTACGTCCAAAATTCAAATAATAATGTTTACAAAATATGTCACTTGGTCACCGCCAAGACAAAAAAGGTTCAAATTCACAAGCCTACAAGTCTAATGATTAATCTATGACAAAAGTAGTAAATTGTGAATATGTCTGCGAATCTCTCCTCCTTCCACCACGAAGAGAACGTGGCGACGGGCCTCCACGTGGTGGCAATGAAGAAGATGGTGCCTGTGGAAGCTGTGGCAGTGGCACTGAAATTGATGAAAACGAACCCCCTGCTGTTGGTGTTGAACCATGGAACCTAGGAACCAAGGGACCAGATGGGGGTGGCATCTCAACACGATCATCATGATCCTGGAATCGCTCAAAGAATTCATGCAAAAAAAACACTATTTAACAAAAAAAATTAAAAACATGAATTAGAGAAATGCTTTATAAGGAAAATTCATACCACAATGGACATACCCGGATAAGAGCATCCTCTAATTGCTCTAATTGCAACAGTCCATCCTCCAAATTGGGCTCCTCTGGATTCTTGTCCCAAATCTTAAGGTCTTTATTAGTCTTTGCATCATCACAGTAATGGGACAACAATCGCAAGTTGTAATGAACATAAACCAAGCTCTCTGCCCGGTCTAAACTCAACTTGTTCCTTTTAACACTGTGGATGAAAGAGTAAGAGCTCCAACACCTCTCTGCAGAAGAAGTGTTTACCACCTGTGATAGCACCCGCAATGCCAAAGTCTGTAGAAGTGGAGTAACCCCTCCATGCATGTTCCACCACTCAAGATAAGAAAAGGTCTCTCGATCTCTAATTGCATGCGTGCTCCCAAATGGACTAGTGTTAAGCGTATAATTGCTCAACTGTCTCTGTACCACGGCAACCTCCTCCTTATCAGGAATTGATTTACTCAATGCAATCATATATTTTTTGTGAACCTCTTGATCTTGGTGTGGCTTTCTCCTGCTTCCCCCACAGGTGCTGGTGTTGAAAGCCATGATGGATGATAGTATTTAGGTGCCAAAACATATGCTAATGCATGCAATGGAACATTTAGCGTTTCCCATTGGTTTTCCACCTCTGCACGAATATAATTGTACAAGGTGATATCTCTAGGCTCAACAATGTCTTTAATCTATCCCAACATGCTATCCATTTGCTCATACACCTCCCCAATTATTGGTCGATCTGAATCTCCAAACTTGATCATGTAATAAATTGGTTTGGTGAATTGCAAAACATATTTAACCTGTGACCAAAAGTACATGTCAAGAATAGTGCCCTTGGCTGCGTTAGCACCATCTCTATCAGTGTTAATTTCATCCCATGTTTCAGCACACACCATATTAGTTAAAGCTTGTCTCACCTTCACTAGCCGCCTAAAGGTGAGGTAATAATTGGCAAATCTTGTCTTTGCAAATTTAAGCATCTGCAACTTGGAGTAAGTGCCATAGAAGTAGTTTACCCTTGTACGCCCTGTGATGAACTTAATGAGTTGCTTCCCTCTCCTGTAAAGCTCATTAATCCACCCACATTCTTTATGCTTCACAATATCATGCATCAAAAGGTTCAATGTGTGAACCAGACACCCAAACCAAAAGATGTGTGGATGAGTACGCTCAATAATTTTTCCTGCTGCCTTACAATTTGCTGCATTATCTATGATCACTTGAACCACATTATTCAGACCAACATCTTTGATTGATTGCAATAAGAGATCTGCAATGTTTTGTGAAGATGCACTGATGGAGGAGTCATGACATATAATAAATACTGCACCACTAGCAGAAACACCAAGAACATTTATCAAATGTTGGTTTCTAATATTTTTTCACCCATCTGATACAATGGATACCCCACAATCTACCCACTCATTTGTAAAACGTGTCAAAGCTCTTTGAACCTTTGCTTTTTCTTTTTCTAATAACACTGTTCTAGCTTTCTCATAGTTGGGGGACTTGTATCCTTTTGGGGTTTCATTGATGGCCTTTACCATTTCATGCCAATAGGGAGAGTGAAGCACATTGAATGGTACACAGCAAGCACAAAGAAATCGGACCATCTTTCCATCCACATCATCCCTCCCAGCAACATTAAGGAAATCCCCTATTGTTCCTTTACCTCCAGAGCTTCCAGAAGTACCATGAGGAGATGAGCTACCAAATCTAGAGGTTGCACCTAATTCAGAATGAGTTTTTTGTTTCTTGCTTTTTTGTTGTGCAACCTGCTTTATTTGGATGTATTTTCTTCTTTGTTCAGATGAAATGTTTGGGCAAACTTAAAACAGTGTGAAACACGCATATGGATTTCCAAATGAATTAATTGAATTGATTGAGCAACAATACTTAATAATAATACAGAGATATTTACAAAGATAGAAACATCAAGTTTCAATGTAAAGAATCAGTTTCATCTAAGAAACTGCTAAAGGAAGAAAATTAGCAACGAAAATTAGCATTCTGAACCTGTCCACAAGATTTTTGGCATACTTGGACTGAGAGAGAAAGATGTGATTCTCAGTCTGCCAAACTTCAACCCCCAGACAGTAATGAAGAAGTCCCAAGTCTGTCATATCAAAGGTTCTGCATAAATCTTGTTTGATCCCATGGATCAAATGTGCAGAGCTGCCAGTAATGATAAGGTCATCTACATAGACAACCACAAACAAGATATCATCACCAGTATGCTTGATATACAGATTTGCATCAGATGGGCTCCGCTGAAAGCCATGATCTGTCAGGTACTGATCAATTTTCATGTACCAAGCCCGAGGAGCTTGTTTCAATCCATAGAGAGCTTTAGCTAATTTACACACTTTCTGTTCTTGACCGCAATCTTAAATCCTGGAGGCTGTGTCATGTAGACTTCTTCCTGTAAGTCACCATTTAGGAAAGCACTCTTTACATCCATCTGATGAACTTTCCATTTGAGCTGAGCTGCTAGGGCAAGGACAAGCCGTATGGTACTCATCTTGGCTGTAGGAGCAAAAGTCTCCTCATAGTCAATCCCTTCCTTCTGGGAGAATCCTCGAGCCACAAGACGAGCTTTATACTTGTCTAGAGTTCCATTGGCTTTGTACTTAACTTTATATACCCATTTGCAGCTAATGGGCTTTTTCCCTTCAGGAAGATCAGAAAGGGTCCATGTGTGATTTTTTTGAAGACTCTGAAATTCAGCATCCATGGCCTGTTCCCATTCAAGTGTACCCTTAGCCTCTGAGTAAGTTTGAGGCTCAAAGGTACTGTGTATATTAGCCATAAGCGCAAAATTTATTGTGGACTGATGTGTGTTCTTATGTCGAGAGGTGCGTCCTTCAAGAAGTTCATTATCCCGAAGATTACCAACGGTTTTAGCCCACCATTTTGGTCGAAGAGTGGAGGAACTAACATTAGGAGTAGAGGAAGAGGGGTCAAGAGCAATAGGAGCAGCAAGAGAAGAGTTATTTTCCGGAGGAAGCTCGGGCAGTGTATTATCAAACATTGATACTGCATCATCCCTCCCATCAGGTGGACCTATCGGAAGAAGAACACTGTGAGGTTGATCTGTAGAATACTGCTCAGAAGAAGAAGACTGAAAGAATCCTCTGTCTTCATCAAATACCACATCCCGACTGAAGCTTAGACGACCAGTAGCAATATCAATTAGCCTATAGGCCTTGTGGTGATCACTGTACCCTGTCATCATGAGTTTCTGGCTTTTGGAGTCCAACTTAGAGCGTTTAGCAGCTGGAATCCAAACATATGCAATTGAGCCGAATACTTTGAGGTGACTGATCTTAGGCTTACGTCCAGACCACACCTCTTCGGGAGTTTTCCCTTTAACTGCCTGAGTAGGTGATCTGTTAAGAAGATAGACAGCAGTAAAGACTGCCTCAGCCTAGAATTTGTTGGGAACATTCTTGTGCTGTAACATGGAGCGAGCCATTTCAACAACCGTGCGGTTGCGGCGTTCAACAACACTGTTCTGCTGAGGGTTGTAGGGTGTAGTGAACTGGCGTTTTATGCCATGAGTATCACAGAAGTTGGAAAAAACAGAAGAACAAAATTCCCCCCCGTTATCTGTCCTAAGAGTCATGATATCACAGCTAGACTCTTTTTCAACTAAGGTTTTAAACTTCTGAAATATACTAAATGCATCAGATTTATTTTTTAGAAAATAAACCCACATCTTTCTACTGAAATCATCTACAATAAGCAGAAAATATTTGCACGCAGTGATAGAAGATGTTTTCATGGGACCACAAATATCAACATGAATTAGCTGGAGTACCTTAGATGCGCGTCGGGATTCTCCATTCATGAATGAAGATCGATGTTGTTTTCCAGCTTGACACGCGCCGCATATGCCCAACTGCTGAGTCTGAATATCAGGTAATCCTGACACAAGTCCTTCCCGAGAGAGCTGAGATAGATACTGCATGTTTAGGTGCCCATATCGCTGATGCCATAGAGTGCTGATGGGAGAAGTACGAGCTGCTAGAGCCACTTCTGGAAAATCACCAGTGTCAAGAAGTCTGTATAGACCATGATCTTCTAGGCCAACAGCAACTGTAAGTTTTGTCTCCCTGTCAATAATAGAGCATTTGTGCATACTGAATAGTACATCAAGCTGAGGAGAGTTCCTCATAATCTGACTGACGGACAACATATTAATTTCCATCCCAGGAACATAGTATACATTCAGGAAGATAAGAGTGCGCCCACCAGACTGAATTTGAATTGTACCTCTGCCATCTACTGTGTATTTTTCACCTCCTCCAAATACCACGGAATCACTGAAAGGTGAAAAGTCAATAAACCAGTCACGCCTGTGAGAGAAATGGCGTGATGCACCAGAGTCAATGTACCAAGCAAATGATGGAATATGATCGGAAGACCTTTTAGCCATAAAAGCATAAAAGGCAGAATCTGTCTGCTCGGAATGTTCTGCAACATTCGCTGTCTGATGAAGTCCCCCCTGTTTCTTCTGTTCAGAGGCAATTCTCTGTCTGCAATCTTTCTTCATGTGACCAAATTTGTGACAGTAGTTACACTGCACAGTTTTCTTCCTAGCAGGATCAAAGGACTGGGAAGAACCTTTCTGCTGAAAGGACTGAGATGACTGATATTTGGCCGCAAAGGCATTTTCTGAAGAAGCTGATTCTGCACCACTACCAAACTGTTGTTTCCATCGATCCTGCTGCATAAGTTTGGTGCATAAGTCTGGGAACTTTAGATCAACATTAGTGGCAGTAACGTTTAGAGTTTCTATGAAGTGTTCATAAGATTGTGGTAGACTTTTCAGAGTGATGACCACCAGATCTTCTTCCTCCATGGTGCGACCAATGGCTTCGAGCTGATCTCGAATATCTTTAATCTTGTTGAGATGTTCCTGTAAAGACATATGTTCATCCATCATAATGGAGAACAACTGATTTTTGAGAAAGAAGGCTCTGCTTTTATCGGATGTCTCGTGAAGATCCTTCAACTGTTGCCAGATCTCAGCAGTTGTCTTGCCAGAAGGAATCTGAGGTAACTGATCATCAGCGACAGAGAGCTTGAGAAGCATAACTGCTTCGCGATTTCGATCATCAAATTTGTCTTGATCAGTGCCAGCTGTACCAGGACGGAGCTCCTTTTTGAGAACAAGCTGGTCAAGACGCCTATATTCAAAAATGGTTAACATTCTCTGTTTCCAGATGTTGTAGTTTGTGCCATTGAAGCGTTGACTACCTTCCAGCATCAGATTGGTTAGTGAAGCCATCTGTCTGTTTCCCAAATAGTGAGATTGGACTGTTTTGAACAGAATCTGATAGAGATAGATATATTACCCGAAATTGCTTCTTTGAGGAAGAAATACCAGTTTCTGGTGTGACCACACAGGATCAAACTTTGAGAGGCACAGTTCTATTTAGACCAGTAAATAGTTCAGGCGTACATATGTCGAGCAATGGCCCCCTTTTGACTGCTCCAGAAATGCAAACTCTTCTACAACCAGCAGCCCTTTAATTCTCTTGAATGAATCAGCCTCAAATATAGTGATTCAGACTACCAATGAGCATATGAATCAACCCAGAAAGATGACTGTGTGTAATATGTATCAGTTCAATCAACCAATAATATAAAGATATTCGTGGTCTCCTGTAACACACTAAAAAAGAACTGATTTTGTGCTATGATTTGAAATGAGACAGAACAGTTGTATCAAAGGTATATATAAATATATATATAGAACGATGATTTGCTGTAGATAGTCACGAGGAGGAAAAAATATCCGCGGTATATTTTCATGTGCGTTGTTTTGCAGGAAACCCTGGACGGTGGACCGAGCACGTAGACCGAGCACGGTGCTGACGGTTTGACTGAGGCACGATTTGCGTGCGTCAAACTTTGTGACTGTGTATGCGACCACGGATCCGGTTGCTGACTGTGGATGAACCCTGCGGTAAAAAACCAGTGACTGTGTATGAACCCTGCGTGCGTCAAACTTTGTGACTGTGTAAAAAAAAAAAAAATCTGCAATCACTTTAACGGATTTACGCTGACCAATTTAATACTCTAACCCGGATGATATTCGCAGCCACGATACCCGCATCGAATATATACGCACAGGTGATATATCCGTGAGCGTAAAACAAATTTGTTTGACCGCTGAGCTGTTGAACCTTCCGCTTAAAAAAATTCGAACACGCGAATCACTGAGTTGTATGTGTATCCACTTACCCGAGAGCTTCCGGATCTCCCAAAAAAAAATTCGTTGGAACCACCACGAATTTTTTTTTTTAAATTGAATCAACAGAGAACGAATCCAAGACAGAGAGCAATAGCTGAAGAGTTATTTTGAACGATCCACTTCTGTATCGAGATGGACGACTGTAAGCGTTTATCACAGTGAGCAAAGCCGAAGCTGAGACCCAGTGAAGGCTGCCTGGCTTACAGAGGACCCGACCTTAGAAAGGAATAACAGAAATAACTCAAAAACCTGCTCTGATACCATAAAACAGTGCGAAACACGCATATGGATTTCCAAATGAATTCAATGAATTGATTGAGCAACAATACTCAATAATAATATAGAGATATTTACAAAGATAGAAACATCAAGTTTCTATGTAAGATTCAGTTTCATATAAGAAATTGCTAAAGCGATAAAAATAGCAACAGCTAGAAGAATGAGCATTAAACTAAATTAGAATTATTCTAATACTTAACCATGATTACAAATACATCGATGATATGTATGAGTTGTCTTTGTCACATGTGCCGATTACACCCATATTTCTAACATCTAAAATGTTATAGCAACATAAAACTTGTGATTTTCATATTTTTATTTTTGGGGATTTCATGCCCCTGTTTTGAGGTTTGCGTGTAAGGCTTTTACTTCTATGGCTCTTGGGTACAAAAAAAACCACGATATTTTGTTATAATGTTATGTAATTAATTAATTATGTAATTGGGGCACAATCAAAGATCATGCCCCTTCTCGAAAAGGTGCCCAAGAGCTTTACTTAAGCTAAGGCCCTCCTTGTAAACAATCATCATTCAGTTCTTTAATAATATATATATATATATTCAGTGAAATCATAGTTACCCATTCCATCTACTACCAGAGCAGGTTCGATTGCTCGACTGAAGGTTCCCTATTGTTGCTGTGTCTCGTTCATCGCATCTCTTCACCGCCAAGTCTTTCACTTGCCTGAGTCTTATGCTCGCTGCTTGCCACACCTCTTCCGTCATCCCACCATCCCCATTCACCTACGTCTCTCTGCTACCAGGTCTTATGTTCCAAGTCTTCCACTCGCTCATCCACACCCGTCCACAAATCCCTATGTTCTTTTTTCCCCACCGTCTTCTGCCCAACAGTCAAACCCTAACCGTCGTTTAAATTTCCGTTGACCATTGTCTTGTCTATCACAGTTGTCGCTAGGGGTATGCGTTCCAACTCCCAGCCACCGCTGCTGTGACCGATTGCAAATCCCAATCGTCATTCCAAACGCCACGTCACTCAAGGTCGTTTCGTTTGATTTGAATAGGTCAATATTAAAGTCGTTGAACTATATAATAGTTAATAATTAAAAATATATATATTATATAGTTACCATACATTAATATTAAAAACATTTGAATCCACCATGCGCACCTCGTTGTACGAAAGGCGTGAATAGGTAACAGGCAGGCGTGAACAGGTGGGCAAGTAGAGGACAGGGTTTTGTGAGCACAGTGGACAGGCAGCGTGAACAGAATAGAGTTTCGTGAGCACAAAGCAGTGAGGCAATTAACTTCTAAATAAGTAGAAGTTCGGATCATGGAAAACGCTCAGAAGAGCCAAGGCGTAAAGAGCAAAGAGATTTCAGATTTTGTGGAAACAAATCATTTGGGTCAAGTCAAAATTGCTTTAACAGACAAAACAGGAAGGTGGATTTGGGTAAACGCAAAGCAATATGAGGGCATTTTAAGGCGTAGGATTACTCACCTTAAATGGGAACAAATGAGAAGAAAACCAATCAAGATCAAGAAAAAGAAAAAGAAAATAAATAAGAGAAACAAAAATAAAGAAGAATCAATCATTTACAGTCTCACATCTACAACTCTTACTTGGTCATCAAATCTATATGTCCAAGAACTGATAAAGGTCAGAACAAAGGTGGAGATTTTGGAAGCCAGAGAACAGGAAAGAGACCACAAAATTTCAGAGATCATAGTTGCAAACCAATGTCTAATGGAAATTAATAGTATTCTAAAAGAACATGTAACAATGTTACAAGAGGCTCTAGAGACAGGAAAACAAGAATGGCAAAACACGAAAGAAGTAATAACAGCAAACAAAGATGTGATCATTTCTAAACAAACTCAGGTAGATACACAGGTATCTCAGCAAACAGACATTTCCAAAGGGAAGGTAAAAATGAACAGTGGGAAAGATAGTCCAAAAGAAATCAAAGCTAGAGCTGAAGATGCTAATGGTTACATAAGGACAGAGGAAGAAGAAGATGCAATTGATTGCAGAGCATAGGAAATAGAACAAAAAGAAAAACATGACAAAAAATCAAACTTTATTACCAGGGGAATAAGAAATTATGGGAAGAATGAAAGTACTTTCAATTTGACAAGAGGCTTTCTGAAAGAGAAACTACATTGGAAAGGGCAAATTTGCCAAGCAAGAAGGGTTGGGAGGATATGTGAAGAGAGGCCTCAACCCATAAAAGTCACCATGGCAAGCGTACAAGAAAAACGACAACTTTTGGGCAAAGAGCAAGTCTTGAAAGGCTCATACTTCTTCCTCGATGAAGATTTAACCAAAAAACAACAAGAAGAGAGAAGGGATGAAGTGGAGAAAATTAGAACAGCAAGAAATGAAGGGAAAAGGGCATATAGTTGTACAGTGGGAAAGTCGTTATTGCAGTGTTTGGGCCTTCAGGCAAATCAAGGCAACACGCTGACACTAAAGAAAAAACAGAGAATTCAATAATAGAGACGAAAACAACAAGAGAAACATGGAAAAAAAGGGGTGAAGACTCAAATTTGAGTCTTATGTGCCAAACTGCGTAGCAATCAAATCCTACCCAGGGCTACCTAAGTTTAGTTTGTTGGAATTGTAGAGCTTGCCCTGGGAGGAGGAGACCTGGGTTAGGGCCTATTGTGGAAGGTAGAGACATAATTTGTCTCACGGAAACTCATGAGTATGATGGTTGCAAAACTCCTGTGTTTGACGGTTGTTTGAAGGTGGCAGCTTGGAACAAGGTAGTAGAAAATGGCAAAAGGTATGGGGGGGTACTAGTTTTAGTGAAAGAAAAAGAAGGTCGTCACATTCAGTTAATTAAAGAAGATGCAAATAAACAATATTTATGGTTGAAAATATCAGAGAATGAGAATCACATAAGTATTGCAGCATGTTATTTTGCCCCTCAAGTCTCAAAAACTTACAAAAATAAAGGGCTTGAGAGCAAGGATCCATATGCAGCTTTAAAACAAGATATTTATGTGTACTCTCAACAGGGAGAAGTTCTTTTAGTGGGAGATTTCAATGCTAGAACAACAAATAATCAAGCTAGCATCCTTTGTTGCAAAGAGGATAACAATCATATTTGGCTCACTGAAGAGGAGAATCCCCAATGGGTGAGGTGTTCAGAAGATGACAAAGTTAGCAATCATTTTGGAGATGAATAGCTTACACTATGTGGGGCTTTCAACTTAATTATTTGCAATGGTCTAAATAGATGGAAAAGGTCTAGGAACTTCACTTGCAACACATACAATGGGGCAAGTGTTGTTGACTATGTGATGTGTTCACAAAGCTTAATAGAAAAGATAGATGAAGTTAGTATTGGAGAGCATATTTGGGACTTAAAATCAGACTATAACCCAATTTTATAAGGTTATCATGGTTAGAAGAAAGGCAGCATAGGAGGAAAACCCAATGCTCTCGACAATCACTATCAAGGGGCAAAATTCTTCTAACACAAGAAAATGGTACTATGTTCAAGACAATGTTAGAGAGATTAATTCAAAAGGAGAAAACTGATTTCAAACGCTTCAACAGCCATGGGTTAACAAATATAATCCAAAGTGCACTTGAGAAGTGCAAAAGAGCAAAAAATAGGAAATCATAATCAAATTGCTTTCCTGTAAATGCTTGGTTTGATGAGGAATGCAAAATGGCAAGGAGAACCTTGATAAAGGCAGGAAAAGAGAAGATGAATGTAAAGTTATATAAGCAGATACTAAAAAGAAAAAAAGATGAGTTCATGCAAAAAAGGAGAAAAGAGTTAATATATTTAAGCAAGAATAATCCAAAGCTTTTCTAACAGGAACTACAACCAAGGAAGAAGCAAATTGAAAATAATATTACAGCCAATCAATGGTTTGAATATGCAAGGCAACTCTATGAGAAAGAATCTGAGGCGGAGTCCCCCCCAGGATCAACACAAATTCAAAGCTCTTCACATTACAGAAGGTGGAGAATGGAATTAAGAAGCTGAAAACAGGAAAGCCAAAGGACTTGGTTGAACTTCAAGCAGAGTATCTAAAGTGGGGAATGAATGCTTTTGCACCGCACATCATGAAAATATTCAACAACATCATTCAGCAAGGATTCCCAAGAGACTACACAACTAGCCTAGAAATATCAATTTTTAAAAGTGGAGACATTAATAATCCATCCAACTATAGAACAATTATGATCAATCCTTTGTTTGCAAAGCTTTTTGGCAGCTTGGTAGAAGACAGAATTAGCAAGTGGGCAGAAGTAAAAGAAAAGAGGGCAAGAGGACAAGCGGGTTTTAGGCGGAAACATTCTACAGTGGATCATGGCATCATGTTGAGACACATTGTTGAAAAGTTTTGGGAGGACAAAGAAGTATTTTGTTGCTTTGTTGACTTCAAAAAAGCATTTGACACAGTCCCTAGGGATAAGTTGTGGCGTAGAATGGAAGAACTTGAAATTCCTATGCATTATAGAGCCACTGTCCATAGACTTTATGAAGAAGTGAAAGTCAAAATTAGAACCTCAGCAAGTATTTCAGAAAGCTTTAGAAGTGACATTGGAGTCAAGAAAGGTTGCCCTCTATCCCCAATATTTTTGGTCTATATATTGATAAATTGGAAGAGTGGCTAAATCTGCAAGGTGGAGATGGTGTTCAGTTGGGGGAGTTTGTGATAAAGCTTCTTTTATATGCTGATGATATTGTATTGATTTTTAAATCGGTCCATGGATTGCAAATGCACTTATATGCCCTTCAACATTTTTGTAGAGCAATGGGGATGCAAGTCAATACTATCAAAACCAAAATAATGATTTTTTCTAATAAAAGGAAGCAGAGCCATCATACTTTCTTCTTTGAAGACAACATTCTTGAAGAAATAAATGAGTACAAGTACCTTGGGATTAATTTCAACAACAAACTCAATTGGGAGGACTGCAGAAAGAAGAGAGTTTTAGGAGGGTGGAAAGCATTATATGCTCTTCAAAACAGATGTAGAGAGGCAGTGTTATGGGATTGGAAAACAATTAAAGTGCTTTTTGGACTCCTAGTTTGTTCAATGATGCTATATGGGTGTGAATTGTGGGCTAGCAGCACTCCCGTTTCAAAATGGAAACAAATTGAGAAAATCCAAAAACGCTTGATCATGAGCAAGTTCAAAATAAAAAGTTCGGTACCTTATGAGATAATGTTGTGTGAAACAGGAGCAACTTCCATTGAAGCCATTGCTATGGTGCGGCTCATAAGATACCTAAAAAGAATTGAACAAATGAGAGTAGGTAGATGGCCTAATGTTATCTTCAATGAAGGCATCAGTGAAACAAAGAAAACACGGATGGAACAAAACTACACATGGATGCAAAAATGGAATATCTACCTCAATGCCTATCCCACAAATAGCAAGGAGCTAAAGGATTTTGTTATGGAGAAGTTTCGTAAAAAGGTATGGGGAAAAGAGTTGGGTAGAAAGAAAAAATATTACATTGAGGAATTCAATCCTACGTGTGATTTACAACAAAAAGAGTTCATTGGAGCTCGCATTTCGTGGAGGGCAAAGGTTCTTATTGCTCAATTAAGGACCAACTCACATCAACTTCGGTGTGAAACAGGACGGTGGAAAAGGCCTAAAGAAGCTTAGGAAGAATGGTTGTGTACATTTTGCACGTCTGGGGCTGTAGAATCGAAAAAACATTGCATTTTGGAATGTGATGCATTCAAAGACATCAAAGAAAGTTATGAGAACATGTTAGCATCAGTTTCTTGGCATTGTCTTTTTAGCGAGGGGATGGTTGGAAGGTTGGGTCAGCTCATCATCAATTTGAATCGAGAAAGGACTGAATTGCAAAGAGCGAAAAACGGGGAACTAATGGTCTCATAGACTATTTTTAGTCTGATGGACCTTAAAATATCATTTCATTTCATATATATAACTATAGTTGACAGTTGATTAATATTTAATAATAAATAAATAAAAAGGGTCAAGTTGAGAAAAAAGTTAAGCTAGATAAATATACACCACCACAAACTTGATCAATGTCTTTGTCAATGTGGATGGCTTATTTTAGTAAAAAATTGATTGATCTTGAGAATAACGTTACCAGACATTCTAATCAAATCAAGGAGCTCTAGGATACAACAAAGAGAATAGAGAGACAGCTCGAGCAAAACCATAACGAATTTAAAAAAGATCATGCAATCCTTTCAAATAAGGTGGATCTAAATCATAATCAAGCAATGGCGATGTTGACTTGTATTTGTGACAAGTTGAAGATTACACCCGATCAAATACCCCAAAATAATGAAGCTACTCAACATCTCAATTCTCTGGATACATCAAACTCGTCGGACTCACATGAGAACCCTGAGTCTCCAAAAGCATCTCATCCATCCCCCATCAACAAAATAGTAACACGAATTTTCAAAATATGTAGCTTTGGAATCAATATTCGAATATGCAGCTCGCTAATCAATACCCCTTCTTCACTCCATCAGTTGCTACATATCAACGAAGAGCAACAAGTGCAAATATCTCATCGTAATCTACGCCTTCCTTTTCAGAGAAGCCTCGAGCAACAAAGCAAGCCTTGAACTTTTCTGCACTTCCATCAGCTCCATGCTTGATTTTGTAGGAGCCACTTAGAGGTGAAAACCGATTTGTCGTGGAGTCTAAGCACCACATCCCAGACATCATTCTTTATAATTGACTCATATTCTTCATTCATAACATCCTTCCATATGTGATGCTTCACGGCTTCTTCGAACGATGAAGGCTCATTTTGAATGATAGTGCTCATGGCAATCAAATATCCTTAATACCTGTTCGGCTTCTTGCTTTCACGGAAAGTTCCCTTTGGTGCAATGTGTCTCTCGGCATCTTCGAGAGTCTCTTTAAGCCATAAGGGTCTCCTTTTGGAGGAGGAGGGCTCATGAGGAGGAGGATCAATAAGATCTATAGATTCATCAACATCAGGCATCGTTTCGTCTTCTTTTGCACCCTGATTTCTAGTGTCAGCTTCTTTGTCCTTCCTTGGGATAGGAAGGTTGTTGATCTTCCTAAGGGCCATATCTTCGTTGAAAATGACATCATGACTTATCTCAACTTCCTTTTGACTAGCCAAACAAATTCTATATCCCTTAGAATTTTCACTATAGCCCACTAAGATCCTTTTCCTCCCAGATGCACCCAATTTGATTCTCTTTTTTTGGCACATGAAATATAAGGGACTTCCAAAAATTCTAAAATGAGAGACATCGGGTTTCTTACCAGTGTACATTTCTTCGGGAGTCTTGGAGCCCAATGCTTGATGAGGGCATTGGTTTTGAACATACATGCCGTTATTTGCAGCGTCAACCCATAGGGACTTCGGAAGGCCTTGATCATGAAGCATGGCATGAACTGCTTCTACAATAGGGTGATTCTTCCTTTCAGCCACACTATTTTGCTCAGGAGTGTATGGTGTTGTAGTCTACCTCTTAATGCCAGCGTCTCTGCAATAATCTTGGAATTCATTGGATTCGTACTCAGTCCCATTATTAGTCCTCAATATCTTCATTTTCTTCTCAGATTGGTTTCCAATCAAGGCTTTGAAGTGTCAGAACCAGGTGAACACTTCATCCTTCTTCTTCAAGAAGTAGATCCAAGTCTTGCGATAATAATCATTCGTAAAGGTGAGATGATATAATTATCTTCCCAAAGAGTTTACGACATCATATCAGATATGTCGGAGTGGATCAATTACAATATATCTGTGGTCTTGCTATTACTTAAGAGGAATGGTCCCCTTGTAATTTTTCCTTTGGCACATCCCGAACATACATCTACATGCTCTACTTTGAACTCGGGCATACCTATCACCATCTATCTCACATCGAGTAGGGCCTTATAATGAAATGGGCAAACCTCCGGTGCCATAGTTCAGATTGTAGAGATGTGTCGCAAGACATGGCTCCCAATGGACTTCCTCCAACTTGATACAAAGTGTCAACCCTGAACCCAAGAGTAAAAGCATCTTTAAAATTTCTTTGCCAAACACATACCTTTCCATCGATGAATGCCACTTGAATCCTTTGTCCTCCATCGTTGAAATGGACACCAGGTTCTTCTTAACATCAAGTACATATAGTACTTCTTGCAAATGAATAGTGCTACCTTGATTCAATTGAAGGGTAACATTCCCTACTCCCTTCACGGGATAGGTGGCATCATCTCCAAGGATGATCTCCAAGTTTGTCTCCTTTTCTATCAGAAAGCATTTCTATTAGAAGGCATTTCTTGCTCCACCATTCTTGTTTCTCTGTGAATTCATCTCGACATCAATTCTTCAAACCCTGGAATTCGATCATTGTTGAGGACAATGGTTCTAAATACATACCACTCAGGGGGGAGTCCTCCAAGGGTAGTGAGAGTAAGTTCTCTATCACAAATGACTTCTCCAATCGAAAGTAGATCATTCTTGATCTCAGTAATCCTCAAGAAATAGAATTGAATATCCTCGTCCTTGCCCTTCTTAATATCCTTCAACTTATTCTTGAGAAATAGAATTTGATTAGCATTACTAACCTTGAACAGGCCGACCAACCTGTCGTAGATCTCCTTGGAGGTCTTCAATTCGGAGATGTAGGCCACCAGATGCTTGTCAATGGAATTCCTGATAATCTTTTTTGCTTTGACTTCAGCCCTATAGTAACTGGTCTTTACAGCAACCAGTGCATTTGAAGGAGGTTCGGGGATTTTATCCTGCACATAGTCCATCACTTCTTTTTCTTCCAAGGTCAAATCAAGAAACACCTTCCATCCGTGATAGTCAGATTTATCATGGAGCTCGTCTTCAGCCAGGAAGTAGGATGAAGAACCCATTGAACCTTTTGTCTTTGTCCAACTGTCTTTGGTGATTTCTCTTTCACTCTTGCTTGGGCTTTGTCTTCACCTCAACTCTGATACCATGTTAATTTTAGGCAACAATGGTATATTATATGCTTTAGAGCAATTTTACTTCAATTTCTTTACTAGCCCAGTATCAATATTCAGATTAGCAATCACATCAACATGATAGTAAAATGCAGATAGAACATAAACATAAACAGTAGAAGACAAGCCAGGACAAGAGGACACAAGATGTGGCACCAGCCAGGGACAAACCCCAATGTGGGGAAACTCTTGATCAAATCTTCTTTTAGTCTTCAATAGTTCAGCAGAAAGAGATAGTACAACTTACAAATCTGATCATTTATAACAATGGCAAAAGAGCCCTAACCAGAAAAGTCAATGCTTGTCAACAAGACAGATTTGACCCTCAACAAATCGGTCAACTTCAGCCTCCAAACAGCAAGATAAAACAGCCCTCAAAACAGTCAAATTCAGCCCAGTCAAAGTCTGGTCAAACAGTCCATCTGTGATCAGCTCTAGCTACAGCGAATGCTAGTCAACACTTGGTCAAATTGTCCAGAAATTCGGTCTACTGAAATTTCGACCTCCTGAAATTTCACTTTCCTGAAATTTCGTATGTGTGGAGAGAGATAGGCCCAGAAATCCGTACCCAATCAATGAGGAGAGAGAGAGAGAAGTGTGAAGATGAGTGTGTCCAAATGAGACTAAGTCACCTTCTATTTATATGCAACGTTGAGGACGAATAGACGTAGCTGTTGGGCTTCTAAGCCTACATAAGTTTGCCGGCCGACCTTGACAATTTGACCATAATCAAAATAAATTCATAACTGAATTTGTAAATGTTAGAATCGGATGGTCTTTAAATCAATCCTACACCTCTCGGAGAGAGGAATCCAAGAAAAAATATCAGCTGTCATAAATAAGATGACCCCTATGGAGTTTGGCCCTAGCTGCCAATTTTAACACTTGTGCACAGATTTATAGGAGAATTTTCTTGGGACTTGCGCAAGGAAATAGGGAAGCAGGGATCAGAGTCTTGCAGGTGTTTCAGCTTAGTGCAAGAAGAGAAAACCAGATTGGTTTCTACTGAAACAAGATTGTTTTTGTAAGAGATCTATTGCTCATTCTTCTATCAATAAAATTTTCAATCAAGCAGAGGGTTTTCCCAATTGGGTTCCCAAGAAAAACTGTGTTTTTTTATATTGTGTGACTGTGTTATTTCTGTTCCTATTCCGCTCCGCTGCAAAATTAGTAAGGATATTCTCTGTCTATATGAAAAGAAATTAGATTTCAGATTGTTCTATAAGCAATGGCAGAATTTCATGGAATTTTTACACTATAAGCGTGAGTTAAACTGCCTTGTGAACTCTCCTAACTTATAGGAACTTGTGCATGCTAAAGGACTGTTTGTGGTCTCTTTGACTAAGGCACGAGTCAAAGAAGACCTTGCTACTATTTTCAACAACTGTAAACTCAGTTTCTGGTTTGTGATTGCTGGGCGAGTTCTGAGTGTGTCAAATACTCAGCTGCTGCGTGGAATCCTGAGTGGAGTTGGCTGCAATCTGAGGAACCGTGAAGTTTATGTTGAAGGCTGTGATAGCTAAGTATCATTTGCTCCAGAGTCCAAAGCTATGTATCTCTGCTGCTGTAAACTTGTATAAATCTGCTCTAATAGACAAATTTCATTTCTCCTGGGTTTTCCCCCATCTTGGGGGTTTTATCCCTAAGCGTTGCTCATACGTTGTGTCATATCTTCTTGTGTGTGTGTGCTTTTTGGTGAGATCAGATTTATGCTTTAGAGATTTCCTAAGTTTTGTGCTTCTGCCATGTCTATGTTTCTAGCTCAAATTTTCTGTTATGAGTAATTATATTCTGCCTTTATCACAGTAAATTAAATGACCATGCAACAGCAAAATAGCATGTGAAACAGAAGTCCTCTGCTGGTGAAATGAAACAGTGCTGCTAAACGCATTTATTTCCTTCAAATTTTTACATAAACATTATATTTTTTGCTCTATTTACATTTTTTTGAATTAGAGAGAGCAAATTACCATTAAAGGTTTGTAAGAGTGTGTTTATGTAGTATTTAAGGTGTTTAAATGTGTGGTGAGGTGCGTGATTTGTCAGATTGTCCTATAATGGATTTGGACCCTATGTACTTTCTAAGGGGTGCTCAAGACAAAGGTACAGTAGCTATAGACATACTTTTATTGAACACTTTTTTGTCATGAAATTATGGCAACAAAATTATTGACCAGTTCAAATCGTAAATGGAGAAGTTAAATACTATTTGGGAACGCCTTTTATATGCACTACAAAGGAACCTAAACCCCAAGGGATGGCTCAGCGAGTCGAGTTCCTGTTGCTAAGTACCTCGCCTATTGGGAGGTCACAGGGTCAAATCTATTCGACGCCCTTGGGGTTAGACCTTGTTAGTTTGACAGGCGGGTAGATCCCTTCGGGTTGATCTACTTGGATTTTCCCGTGGATGTAGCAGCCACTTAGTGTCTATGAACCACCCTAAAAAAAATATGCACTACAAAGGAACCTAGACATTGGTTAGGAAGCTCAGTTGGATAGTGTCAAGAAGACACCTAGTGAATTTCATTTGAAACATAGACATAGGCAAGAAAACTAGGTTGGAGAGCATTTATGGTAATATTTGGAGTAGACCTCAAATGGGAGATAATGACAGAGATGAAAGCAATGGAGGTTGTGTTCTATGTCACTCATAAGGATGAAAAGGTATCAAAATTAATAAGGTTAACACAAAAATGAAGAATGGTGAAGATGCATACACCTCGAATTGGTCACTAATTGTTTGCCAAAGGGATGTTAAGTTGTGGCTAGATTAGTAGTGTACGAAGCACGGTAGGCTAAGAGTACAATGTCAGCAAACAATATTGATGTTAGTATAGAGCACATGGTAGATGTGTAGAATACTATGGATAGCACAAGGCACAAGTGTTGAAATGATGTTATGTATTCTTCACTTGTGGTTACTAATTATATCTAAGAGCTCTCATTATTGTAATAGAAAGTTAAGGTTTAACAGCCGACAAAGTCCACATTATTTTATTATGTTCTAAATGGTTATGGTTGATCTAGTTCATTTATGTGTGTCTATAACCCTCTCGCCGGGGAAAAGCACCCCACCTCATGATTCATGCATAAATACGCAACTCATGCCTCATTTATATTACATATACATTCATTAACAGTTGATTCTTTAGCCTATAGGCATCGTGTCCCTTCCTCACATTCATGTTCACTTCTCTTTATTATATGTTTGGTTAATGTTATGTTGGATTAGGGTTTGCGAGTGGGTTCCATTCAATCCTCACTTATCACTTGGGATCTCAAAATCAATGTATCACGTAGAGGATACAAATACTTGGACAAGAATGTAGAGTGATAAGAATAATTCCATGGCACATGCAATATCTACAAGCTGCAATTGTGGAATACACATGCATAAAATAGGCAGTTTCTCATGGCTTGGAACAATCAGCTTGGTTAGAGAGTCAACATGTATTGTCATTCGATCCCAATATGGAACCATTCACTTTTCCAAGATCAATCAATAAGTGGAAGTCAGCCATAATATATATATATACACACACACACTAGTGTTCCATGGGGAAGCGTCCCCCCACCTAAGAAACACATCCCCGCGCTTTTTGCGCTCTGGGATGTGGGGATGTCTGGGGGACGGTCTCCCCACGTCCCCAAAAAATAGAAACATGAGGAAACTCGAAAAGGGGATGTTTCCTCCCAAAAGAGGAAACGTTTCTTGTTTCCAAACAAAATTGAGATCAAATCATAAAAAATAAAAAAATAAAAAGTCAAACCCCTAAAAAAATTATATAATATTATAAATATATTATGAAATTGATGGGGGAAAGGGTTTTTTTTTGTTATTTCATATTTGAAGGTACCATCAACACGATGGGATGTTGATCCAAAGAATGGTGCACAGGGAGATATGGAGGAGGGACTTGATGACACACATATGGGGTTGGTTGGTGTGCCACTTAGCATGTTTGAGAATGCAAGTGATTCTAATTCAAATGGTGACATCGTTGATCCTGATTAATTCATGTAGCAGTTGGATGCAGAGACTAGCTGGCGCATTACCTTGAACAAGTATGTTCATTTGTCATTTGATATGTTCTTATGTTATCTTCTTTTCTATTTCAGACTTCAGTTGCAAACTTTAGTTTCTTTTGAATCTTGATATATGATATACTAGACTTGACTCTATAAAAAAATGAATCTTGATGTATCAGACTTGACTTTTATTTCAATATTCAGTATTCACATTTGGAACTTCAATATGGTTTAAACTTTTATTTCAATATTCAGTATTCACATTTCGAACTTCAATATGGTTTAAACTTTTATTTTCATTGTACAGTGTTACAATGGCATGTATGATTTTATCATGCTTTTCATTTTTAATTTGTTTCAGTTATGATTCATCGATTTATCCTTCATGATGTAAGTGTTAATGATAAAGACTGTTAAAATATAAAATTTCAATGATATTTATAATTTTTTAGTATTTTACTATTTTTGTTGGGGTCCCTTGTGTTAAAGACCTTGATGTCCCCCCGTGTTTCCTAAAATTGGTGAGGAGCTTTTACATAGGCCGCTCCTGCGTTTCCCCGCTCCCCCGTCCCCACATCCTAGAAACTTGGGGGAACTATGATATATACCTTGGTCAAATGGAAAATGAAAGACGTTAGGAAAGAGGTAGTGATTTTGCCTTATATGCATGCAAATCCATACATATGAAGAGCATGCCACAAAAGTATGATGTACAGTTCGCCCTTCCTTTCTAGGACACAAGAGAAGTACCTAGCCCATCATGGTCAACCTCTCCTTGCAGTCAGGATGAGGTAGGTACCTCCTTCTCGACAGATCATATTAGAGTTTCCTCGAGTAGCCATTGACATACAATTATCCCCGCCTAAATTGTACCTCAGTCAAATGGATAAGAAAAGACATTAGGAAAGAGGTAGTGAGTCTACCTGATATGCATGCAAATCCATACATATGAAAAGCATGCCACAAAAGTATGATGTACAGTTCGCCCTTCCTTTCTGGGACACAAGAGAAGTACCTAGCCCATCATGGTGAACCTCTCCTTGCAATCGAGATGAGGTAGGTGCCTCCCTCTCAGCGGATCGAATCAAAGTTTCCTCAGGTAGCCATTGACCTACAATGATCCCCACCCAAACTCTTGTGCTTGGTGGAGAAGAAGCAAACAAAGGTGTGCTCATTGTTTCTTCTTTCAACTTTAGGTGTAGACGTTTTTATATGTTGTTCTTTGCGATTACTGGAAGGGGCGGGACATGTTAGAGAGTAATTGTCATGTGTAATGATTTATTTATTATAGACAAACAAGTTTGTGATTGTGTCCTTTAGTTGAATAAGTCATAAACACAACACATATGTATGAGGTGTCAAGTAAGAAAGTGATATGAAGGTCATCTCAAACTGTATACCTCCACATACCCTTAATAGAGATTTCGGTATTCATTTCATTAATCAAGTATTCTTTTTTTATTTGCTTTACTTTTTTGTGCTTGTATGTTCCAATTCTTGGCACTATAGTAGCAAAGTAGAGAACCACATTCGTTTCATTAATCAAGTATTCTTTTTTTATTTGCTTTTCTTTTTTGTGCTTGTA
The DNA here is from genome assembly GCA_000404065.3 of Pinus taeda. NCBI lineage: Eukaryota > Viridiplantae > Streptophyta > Pinopsida > Pinales > Pinaceae > Pinus > Pinus taeda. The sequence continues at coordinate 82,029 of APFE030675242.1, forward strand.
TGTTCCAATTCTTGGCACTATAACACCGAAGTAGAGAAACTACTTGTGGTTCGTAGATGAAAAAGAGGGTGTCATGTTGCAAAAAGGAATGGTTGGGGCACCATCAAGCATCTTTGGGGAGTCAAAGAAGTCTAACAGTGTCAGGGATGACAATATGCTTGAAAATGTTGAAGAATTATTACTGCACATGCAAGCAAAAGAACAAGTAGGTGTCATTTATTATTTAAGCTTCGGTCACTCTTTGTTTTCTTTTTTGTTTTGATATGTCTCATGTGTGGTCATTGATAATTTATGTATCAGGCATCTTTGAGTTAAAGAAGTCTAACAATGTCACTGATGGCAATATGCTTGAAAATGTCGAAGAAATTATCACTGCACATGGAAGCAAAAGAACAAGTAGGTGTCATTTATTATTAAGCTTCAGTCGCTCCTTGTTTTCTTTGTTGTTTTGATATTCGACTCATGTATGGTCATTGATAATTTAGTGTCTGAGACTATATTAATATAAAACTTATCATTTAAATTAAGTGTGATTGTATCATTAAATGATTTGTCGATGTATGGACTCACCTATTTGAGCTTTAAATTCAAATTTGGTAATCAAATGTAGCATTATATTTGTTTATGATTGACGGTCCATGACAATAAAATGATTAATTTAAATGTTTTGATATCTTCCGTTTTTTTAAATATTCAAGGGATCTCCCATGTCCCATATTGCGTGTTGGGAAGTCTCTCCAAATGTCCCCAAAACTCGTTCGGTCTTCCACTAATTGCTTGGAACGTAGAAAAAAGCTCGCACCATTAAGTGATTTGTCACATTTCTTTGGAATGTCACATATCTATAATACAGAATTTCTATCTTATCTAATCGCAGAGTATGAGTCTTCTAGCTAGTTTGTAGTTATAGAATCTTATCCTAACTAGTTACAGTTCCCGCAGACTCTGTAAATCTCTTGCTTTGTCAAATTTCAGAAGTCTGACGTGACATGAATGCTATAAATTAAATCACCACCAACCCCCCAAAAGGTTTAAATTATAAACGGAAGCTAAAATGGATTTGAGAATATTTTTTACGCAGTTCTAGGCTTTTGCTTAAGGTCTAATTATTGGGATGGAACCTATTCCCAAACAAAAAAGAAAAGAAGACCCACGCAGAAAATATTGCCAGTTCTGAAAAATATCCAAGAAAAGATTCGAAGCCATCCAAAAAATTATGGCTACTGAATACGATGATTTGATTACAAAACCTGCCAGAATTTGACCTGGAAACTGGATATTTCTAGGCTACCTGATAAGAGGAGACGAATCATCTAATTCTGATAGCTATGGGTACAAAGGGGAGAAAAGGCATACATGTTGAAGCAGAGGTAGAAGCATTTGATCCAGCGATTCGTTCCTGTGAACCATCTCTTCGGCATGCTTGCCTAGGGCAGTCACTGCTCCATTCAGTGTACCTACAGACAGGGGACAGGAAGGGTGAAAATACAAGTATTGACCACTGCATCCAATCCACTGCCAGTATTGACTTATGTAAAGTTATTGTAGCTGTTTCCTCAAACAAAAAACAAAAACAAAAAACAAAAACAAAACAAAAGCAAGAAATGGCATTGATTTTCATACCCCTCTGCTCATGGCGAATCCGCTGAGAAAGAAGCGCTTCCAACTGACCAGGTTTTGCACTTAACACACTATTCAATATACGGCCAAGAGGAGGTAACCGGGTATTTGTGCTTATGGATTCCCATATCTGTACACCACCTTCTTCTTCAAAAGAAAACGCGGCCATTCCTGCACGCAAATCATCTTAACTTTAATTTTAATGCCCAATCTCGTTTTCAGAATAGGGAAAGTTTGAAGTACAAACCAAAAACCGGCAAACTTCAAAACTTTACCGCAAACTTCCGAAATGATGTATATCCGGCTTCCGCAATCTAACGAAGTGATGTAGGTTTCACAGTTCGATTAACCTCTACAATCTCGCATATCCTTCGATATTTATAGTAAAATAGACATATCTTCACTGCCGGTGAAAGTCGCTTGCTTCTTAAAACAAGATGGGCTGCAATGGCAGCAAGTCCCTACAGACAGATTTTTTTTTTTTTCAAGTTCAAACAAGGGGGGCTGCCTGGCAGCTAGTCCCTGCCTTGAATGGAAATAATGGCAAAGAGAAGACCCCGGTTCAAAAGCCCTATGAAGAGGACCACCAGAACTGGAAACTGGGTATATATTACCCTGCGAGCCAGCCCGTTGGGTGCTGAACCCGAACGCGTCAAGCCAGCCTGTGTGTTCTTTTAATGACTCTTACCTTGCTAGTCTGTCTGGGAATTCAATCCCCAGGTCATAATGGGAAAGAACCCAGTGGGATGTACCTGGAGTTCAGACGTCTGTTTCACAGATCGTTGTGTAGAAATCAAGCAAGTTTTGCAAACATTGAACGCCACTTGCACCAGATGTGAGAAACCATACATGGCATGCAGTTTGGAGATGCCAGAGGAGCACGAACCAGAGATACTAAAGTTCAAGTTGATTGTTTAGGGCACACGAACCAGAAGCAATAGTTTAGGGCACAAAAAGTGTCAGGCACGAAAACTAGAAGCATCCATTGACAGCCGAGTTCAGTGTTGATAAGAAACTTCTAGATGCTTTGATACCAAGGAGCAAACAACTAGATATGCGTGTGGAATATAGTTTTGATTCTCAGATTTGTGAAAAACTTATGCATAGTATGTCAATTGCTTTCCCGCCGCTGCTCATATAAAGAAGAGGAAAATGTCTTAAAAAGGAGATTGACGTCTGTAAATTGGTTTAGCAGTGTAGTTGTTCTCCTCGGTAAGATGTAAGTTTGGAGTTAATGTTTGAGTTTGGAGCTGTTGAATTTTTGAAACTATTAGAAGGCGTGTGCAGATTGGATATGAACTCAGACAAGGCACAAAACATGGAATTTTGCACATAGTAGAGCTCGTGTCCTCCCCTCCCCTGGGCATAGTCTGGGCACAGTACCTAAATAACATCCGTTCACACGGATTTTTTCATTCATAATGTCTCGCAATGCTCCGGGCGCCCAATGTTAGAATAAAGCATTAGTCCACTCTTCGTTCCTAACCTATAAAGGTTCCTGTCTGACTGTCCCCCGTCTAAGTGAGTCTACTCAGCTTCCCTGTCGTCGTCTGACGCCGCATCAAGAATAACCCCCGGTAAGAGGTACTAAATCTTGAAATAAATCGTACGCAAGTGATTGGAGCGTGTTAGCAATGTAATCGGGACGTTTCATTCCCTGCGGCTGATATGCCGCTGCTCCCTTCAGTTCTGATCCCCTCGACCGTAACTCGTCTAATACTAAGTGGGATTATAATAGAAGACACAGAAAAACTATGTTATAGTTGGGAAACATTGCTTTTGCCTTGGTCAAACATTGTACAGATAAAAACTATGTTATATTTGGGAAACAGGTACCCAAATAAATAGAGTTGTTAATTAAAAATTAAAGGAAATTATTTTCTAATGCTATTTCTTTTTTCTCTATTATACTTTTCTTTATTTTGGTTATGGGCGGACAGGGGTTCTCGTTAGTCTTTTCATTCATCATGAAAAACACAGCCACGTATCTCTCATGTTGAGCATGCATACCAAATGCTTTATTCTGGATCTAGAGGCTTCTTTGTCAAGTTTGATAAACGCCGAGCTGCGGTCATACCAAATAACGGTGTCAAGGCACAAAACATGAAATTTTGCAAAGAGTAGAGCTCGTATCCTCCCCTGGGCATAATCTGGGCACAGCGCTTGGGGGATCTATTCTCTGCAACAGAGGAAATTCGACAACCTAAAGAGATATTCAATACCAATCATGTACAGCTCCAGCACAGATCGGATGCATTGCTAGTTGGATAAAGAAGGTAAATACTGAAGCTATGATGATGCTTGTTGTGATGTTGTAGGCTCCCCACCCCTACCTATGTTGGTTCATTTGTATCTGTCTCACTCATATTTGTAACTCCCATTATTCGTTTGTCCCCTATATGTGCATATAAATCAAATTCGTTGAACCAAGAGCAAGGGCATCATCTACGAAGATCCAAATCCCATGCCATAACCTTTCTCTTCTAATAGTCCACTCAAAGCCCTTCCTTCCAAAGCTCTAAGTTCGGGTTTGTGAGCAAGTATATAAAGGGTGGTTAAGACAACAGGTTGTAGGTTGTTGTAAATAGAACAGAAGAAAGTATAGGTGTAGGCAGGTAAATAGCAATGTTCTAAGTGCCCAAGCAAGCTCGTTCACTCTCAAAGTTCAGGTAAGTAAGTCGGTCTATAAAGGTTTGGACGCCAGCCTACAACTTCCCCATCATGAGGTTGGAAGGTTGAGCGAGATGGATCTACTAGATCCTTTGGCTATAGGTGTTTATCTCCTTAACACCCCAAGCATGGGTGGGATTGAACTAATTGTAACTAACCTGAAACATCCTAACATCGTGTTGCTTACTCGCTTGCTGCAATAGGATAGCTCGTCAGCAATCCGGGTGTACATCACGCAACACAAATCCATGTTTGAATCCGGAGATACCATGAATGTAGACATTCCCGCGGTGACTCCTCGGGCGATGATGGTGGAGGAGCTGGAGAGCACCGTAGGAGCAGAGGGGAGCGTGGATCTTGTCACCGTGGCCCTACCTCTTCACTGGTTCGATCTAGAGATCTATTATGGGCATGTGAAGCACGTTCTGCGCAAGCCCGATGGGGTAATTATGGTCAGTGGGGTAATTACGGCCTGGTGCTACAAAGAACCGGTTGTGAACCCAAGTGTGGACCACGTACTTGAGAATATGAACCACACATCTGCCCCCTTTTGGGACCTCACCTGTCAAATAGTGGACGACGAATAAGCATCGTTGTCCTTCCCATTCCGGGGCGTTGTCGAAGAGGCCTCAGAGGAAGGGGAGTCGACAACCCGTCCCACAAAAGATGTTAAAGAGGCAACAATTCAAATGACAGAACTCAGTTGGAAGGTATTGGCGGAAGTGGATCTGTTGAATGCATCCCCGGGCATATTCACTCAAGATGGCAATGCGAGTTGAGGCATATTCAGTCAGGATGATAGTGCGAGTTGAGGGAGGAGCAGTTAATTTGCAGCGAAGGCTCTCCTGTCAAAAATAACTTTCATTTTGTACTGGTAATTCTAAAGGTTTCCACTCAACTGCTATCAAAAATAACTTTCATTTTGTACTGGTAATTCTAAAGGTTTCCACTCAACTGTTGTCAAAAATAACTTTCATTTTGTACTGGTAATTCTGAAGGTTTCCACTCCCCTAGTTTGTTGCACTTCTGCATAGCAAATTGAACATATATCCCAATTGCTATTTAGGTAGTCTCTTCTAGCTGCAGTAATTGATATCGACTCTTTGTGCTTGAGCAGAGATCAATCATCGGTAATATTATGAAGGAGTTTATTGAGAAAGCAACTTGTTCTCCCTCTTTCAGAAAACTTGTGTTCTCAGTCTGTCTTATTAGGCTTTAAAGAAACACACCTATAAACCCCCCCATTTTGACTAACTTGATTTATTATAAAGTATGTCAAATATCTCTCGAGCATAGACCTGTGTTATTTATGATCTCTCTTGATTTGTTTTCTTCTGAATCTTGTTGGGCCATCAATAATTCCAATTCCAATCACACCACCTTATATTGATCCCTCCCCTATGTCTAGAATTTATGTTATTGTACTAATCTTTCATTTCCTGGTCCTAGTTTGAAAGGTGTTGGTCGGTCCCTTAGCCTCTACCGGGTGTCCTGTGTAGCGGAGACAGGCCCCTGGAGATCAATATTCGAAGCACTGATTGTTTGCTTCCTGCGTGTTATATACGTAATAACACTAGATTTGATTTTCAAATCAGAATGCATGTTGCTATTATATGAGAAAGACTTTATTTCTAATTACAGATAAACATATGATATAGGATTTTCGTTACAGCTAACAGAACCTTAAGCATAGCGTCAACAAAGCATTAAGATAAGCCTCCCAAAGGGGTATCATGTTAGGTGTTGGAATATGCGGGAGCTTGTTTGGTCTCCCTTTCCGACAGTTGTCAGGTGCTGGAATCCGCCGAGAATTGCAGAAAGCTGTAAATCTTCAGAGCCATCAACTGTCAGGAATTGTAGAAACTTGTAAATCTTCAAAGCCATCAACTTCCAAGAAATTTGTAAATCTTCAGAGCCATCAACTTCCAGGCATGGCGGAAGCAAATTGTTGTTAAACTCCCCCTTCATGCATCACAAGAAGCGTTAAGATAAGCCTCCCATAGGGGTATCATGTTAGGTGTTGGAATCTGTCAGAGCTTGTTTGGTCTCCCTTTCTCACAATTATCAAGTGCTAGAATCTGTCGGGGAATTGTAGAAATTTGTAAATCTTCAGAGCCATCAACTTCCAGGCATAGCGGAAGCGGATTGTTGTTGAACTCCCCCCTTCATGCATCACAATGGGTATGCTCGACTGAGCACGGATGACAACTGATATGCACAAGTAAACTCACATTCGATATATTGTAAACGCTACAATAGTCTACAATAGACACCACACACACTACAATAGACACTGCAACAACATGCACCACCTGGCAGCTGGCAACTTCAACAATCGGCACTTCAACAACATACATGCACCCCCTGGAGTGCCAACTTCAACTTATAAACTTACTTTTGCTTAGCATTATAGCATTTAATATTTGTTAAACTGTGAAACTAATACTAGCATTAGTTTACCAGTGAAACAAATTTCCAACAGATTTCTGAATTAAGTACACATAATACACATAATATATGCTTTTGGCCTCTCTTCCTCGAGAAGAGGCCAAATAAGATGATGAAACAATATGCACCTATAAACTTTGGTTATAAGTGATCATGAGTAATAACAAACAAGTGAATTAATTGTTTAACATTGCCTTTCGATTACAATAGTCCCAGTCGTGTTGTGGCAGGGACTAATAACACATGCATTTCTGATCCATGGAGCTTTTTCAGTTCAAGGGATAGTATAATTTGGTGCCTATTTCTTGCATTAATATGACATGGAGCATATTCTCTCTTTTTTGGCTTTGGTAATTAACAAACATTTATTTGACAATGTGATCCTACAACGGATCGGTCAAACATGTATATAGTTCACATTCCTGAAAAGCAAGAAATGAACAACCAAAAGTAAATAAAAGCAAACTAAATGACAAGTTATATTGTATAAACACTTATTGTATAAGCTCTATTTACAACAAAACATCAACATATTGCATGTACTCGTGATTATAGAATCTAGAACTTGATGCACAAGAAAAGTTATTTATTATTTGATGAAATATTTATGGAGCATAATTTTGTATCTTAATATTAATTCCCCATAAGAGACTACTCTACAGGAAATGGTGAAATTGGAAAAACAATGACATGTCCATCTCTAGGGGTGATAGTCCATGATGTACCTTCTGAGAGTAGAGATATGTTGTCATGGTCCAGAGTGTCTTCTTTTGTGATTGCATTCTTCAACAATACCTTTGGTCCCATAGTGGGTTGGCCTCTTAGTGTTGGATTGATCTTTGATACCTCCTTCACCTATGAGAGGTCCTAGTGCGGTAGTCTGCTCTTTGAAACTAGACCAGGAGTTTTATTAACCCTCTTTTGGAACACAAGAGTGCAATTTCTGACCAGATGCCCATTTTGGTGACATCTTCAATATTTGAATGGAATACCTTCATAGTCGAGGACTAGAGGCATGTCCTCCTCCCTACCTATCACTATCTCCCCAACGAAACCAACTCGCAAGTCTATATTAGTGAGAATCCCCACCATATATTTGTCTTTTGACACTATATATGAGTTGTCATGCTCTAGGTAAGTGCCCAAGGAATTCCCTATATCTCTGAATACAATCTTGAAGATGACTAGGGAGAAGTCAATCTTCCATACCGTTCCATAAACCAATTTTGTGTCTTCCTCAAACTGAAAGTCTTAGTGTATCTAAACAGGCCAGAACCACAATAGTCAGAAGGTGTTTTACATGCGGATTTACATCTTCTTCGACCCATGACTTGAAGAAAATGGATCCAAATTTTCGTCCCCGCACTCTTCCAACAAGATACTTGTGGGAAAGATTACATGCTTAGTGCAATACAATGTCCTCCCCAATAACTAATAGAACCATAGGTTGTTCAACCAACTTAGTGTGTCGATCCTTTTTTTGCTTGCCAAAGGCTTCCTAGCTAGGATGATTCGGTGAAGCCCTTTTAGAAGCTAAAACAATCGCATCTTCAAGGGGTTGTATTCCAAATCTGTTATGAAACCAGCTCACAAAAAGATAGAAAATATAGATAAACACCTTAGAAATAAGCCTCTTCGAGGGGGCCACCTCCTTTACATTACACAAATGAACAATTCTTGGATGATACAAATGACAAGACCTCCTTTCTATATATAGGAGTCTAAGGGGTCATAAATTAATCAGAGCTGACATAACAATAATAATGTAAGAGCACAACAATAACAATAGTGGGCTTCGATGGGGCACAATAATAACAATATGGGTAGTACATTGGCACAACAATATAATAAGGTGGTTGCACTAATAATAATAATAATAATAAGGGGTTTGTTATGCTTTTAACCTGCAAAAGATACCCAAATACAGAATATGCAAAGAAAATTACCCAGAACATAGAATAGTGAGAGACAATAGCAAAATATTTTATTATTCAGAAGCAATGTTCACTGGCCTCTTCGAGGGGGGCAACCTCCAATAGAGCAGAGCTCGATTCAAAATAAGACACACGATGCTCCTCGCAGGGAGTCTCTATCCTTTATATATGACTCATACATGTAATACCATGGATCAATACCATGGGTTTTATTAATACCATATACCTAATACTAGGCCCATTTGCAACTAATTATGGGCCCGTAATAAATAACAGGTTAACCACTTACAATTATTAATATGGGCTTTATTGACTCTTTATTATGACATGATCCCACTACATAAATAAGGGGGTTAGGGTGGGACCAACATGCCCTCCCCCTTAAGACTAGCCTTGTCCTCAAGGCTGAAGCTGCGGAAACTGCTGAAGAATAGTGGCTGGTTCCCAAGTTGCATCTTCCGGAGAGGTGTCTTTCCACTTGACGAGGACTTCCTTAATCACTCGGCCATGCAGGGGTCGTTCTCGTGTGTCCATGACCTGTTCAAGTTGGAGCCAGATTGACCCTTCCTCGTCCAATTCAGGTAGACTGGTTTGAATTCTACAATTTTTCCCAATCACTTTCTTGAGGCATGAGACATGGAAAACTGGATGGATTTTTGCCGTAGGTGGCAAAGCCAACTTGTATGCTACTTCTCCAATGCGCTGAAGTACTTGATATGGTCCGTAGGATTTTGGAGATAGTTTCTGACAACCCTTGTCTTTAAGTGATGTTTGCTTATAGGGTTGCAGCCTCAAAAATACCTGATCCCCTTCCTGAAATTGGCGCTCTGAGCGATGCTGATCTACCTGTTGCTTCATGCGGTTTTGAGCTTGATGAAGATTCTCTCTAAGATGAGCGAGCATGGTTGAACGGCTTTCTAGGATTTGATCCACTGCTTGTACCTTTGATCATCCCTTGATATAAGAAGTAGGAGAAGGAGGTAGTTGACCATATACTGCTTCATAGGGAGTCATTTTGGTGGAGGCATGATAGTTGGTGTTATACCACCATTCAGCCAGAGGTAACCACTGAACCCACAGATGTTGCTTTTCTGAAGTGAAACACCTAAGGTAGGTTTCCAGACATTTGTTGACGGCTTCAGTTTGACCGTCTGTTTGTGGATGATAGGAAGTGCTGAGTTTTAGATGGGTGCCTTGTAGCCTGAAGAGTTCCTACCAAAAATTACTGGTGAAGATCGAATCACGATCGGACACAATAGAAGTGGGCATGCCATGCAATTTGAAGATCTGATCCATGAAAGATTGAGCGACCAAAGTCGATGTAAACGGATGGGGTAGGGCATAGAAATGAGCACACTTCGAAAGTCTGTCCACAACCACCATGATGACTAACTTGTTTCCGGACATTGGAAGACCTGTAATGAAATCCATAGAAACCTCCGTCCATATTGAAGCTGGGATGGGCAATGGTTGTAATGTGCCTGGTGCTTTGACGGTCTCCCCTTTGTGGCGTTGACATACATCGCATTTTGCGACAAAAGTAAGGATGTCCTTTTTCATGTCTGTCCAAAAAAATGATCTTCTGGTGCGAGCATACGTCTTCTGAAAGCATGAATGTCCTACAAGGGGAGATGAGTGTAATTCTGCCAAAATACGACTTTTGAGGCTGGATGTTGGTGATATTACGACTCTGTCCCTGTAGCGAAGAATCTCATTCTGCCACGAGTAGCCCTTGGTGAGATTTGGATCTGCGTGCAATTGAGAAATGAGTTGGGAGAGCCCCGGATGTGAAAAACATTCCCTGCGAGCCTCTTCAATCCATTCTGGAATGGGAAGGGAAATTGCTAGCAGGGTACTTTCTTCCTCAAATTGGTGAGATAATGCATCTGCTACCCTATTTTCTTGCCCTTTTTTGTAAACGATCTCATAATCATATCCCAACATTTTGGCTAGCCATTTATTTTGTTGTGGGGAGGATAGGCGTTGCTCCAAAAAATATTTGAGACTGTGATGGTCTGTGCGGATTTGGAAACGTCTCCCCAATAAGTAAGGTCACTAGGTCTCTACTGCATGTAAGATGGCCATTATTTCCTTCTCATATGTAGATTGACCCAGATTCTTCCCACTTAGTTGTTTGCTGGTGAAGGCCAAAGGTCGACCTTCTTGCATTAAAAATTCCCCAATACCTGTACCCGAAGCATCACATTCAATGACAAAAGATTTGGTGAAATCCGGTAGTGCTAAGACTGGAGTGGAACACATGGCATTTTTGAGAGCTGTAAATGCCTGTTGTGCCTCCTCATTCCAGCAGAATGAATTTTTCTTCAGGAGTTGTGTGAGGGGCTTCGCTATGCAACCATAATTGCGGACGAATTTGCGATAATAGCCGATGAGACCCAAAAATCCACTCAGGCTCTTCAAAGTCTTAGGTTGAGGCCAATCCTGCATTGCCTAGATCTTTTTGGGGTCCACCTTGACACCTGCACGCCCCACAATGTGGCCCAAATACTCAACTTCTTCCATGCCAAAC
>APFE030675242.1:93431-155264 GCA_000404065.3 Pinus taeda
TATAAATTAAATTTATATTAATCAATTAAATATAAACTGGAATAATAAATAAATAAATTAGAGTTATTAAACCTGACCTAATTATGAACAATTAAATAATTAATTAATAGAATAAAAATTAAAAATTAAAAATTAAAAATCATGTGTCGGCCCTTATAAATTAGGGTTTTTTGGTTTATTTATACCAAGGCGCATGGCTCCTTCTCTCAATAATCTTTCATTCATTTTCTATCTATCTGATTTGTCCTGATGATGGACCCCCTTTGGGGTTTGAAACGTCGACAGAATGAACTAGAAACTGTGGATAATCCGGATCTTAACAAATAATTGATGCTTGCGGAGCAGTTGCAAAAGTAGATCTACATGTTGAAGATGTGCGGCCCAAGTGCAACTATAGATGAGGATGTCATTGAAGAAGACCATAACGAATTTCCTGAGATATGGTTTGAGAAGATGGTTCATAAGGCTCTGAAAGGTAGATGGGGCATTACAAAGACTGAATGGCATGACCAAGAACTCCTAATGGCCTTCATGAGTTCAGAAAGCGGTTTTTGGAATGTTGACTTCCTTCATGCGAATTTGGTGGTAGCCTGAGCGAAGATCCAGCTTAGTGAAGAATTGAGCCCCATTGAGTTCATCGAGCAAATCATCAACCACCGGGATGGGAAATTTATCTTTGACTGTCAACTTATTGAGGGCCCTGAAATCTAGACACATCTGCCATTCCCCATCTTTCTTGAGTACCATGACCACCGGTGATGAATAAGGACTAATGCTAGGACGTATAATCCCTGCTTCCAAAAGTTCATTGATTATTTTTTCTATTTCATTCTTTTGGGTGAACGGATATCTGTAGGGGCGCACATTTGGGGGTTGGGCCCCAGGAACCAAGGTGATGTTATGATCATGTTCCCCTCTCGAAGGTGGAAGCTCATGAGGCTTGTCAAACACTGGCAGATGGTTATTTAAAATCTGTTGCGTCTCCGGGTGAATCGGCAGAGACTTAGTTTCGACTCCCTAGATGGCATTAAATTGAGCTATAACTCCATGATGTCCCTTTTTAAGCAATTTTTCCATCCTATGCGAGCTGATGATAGAGGGGGCTCCCGTCTGGAGTCCATGGAGGGTATGTGTGGAGTTGTTCTGCTTAAAACTCATATATAACTCCTGGAAATCCATTGTGATTGGCCCCAGAGTGCGAAGCCATTCAGCCCCTAGGACAATGTCGCACCCACCCATGTGTATTGCAAACATGTGGGTCTTCATCTAATAATCCCCCATTTGAAGTTTGACATTTTCACAGTGGCCTTCACATTTCATTGTGCCCCCATCCGCAATTTGGACTTGGAAGTTAGAAACTGCTCGTACAAAACAATGCACTGCTTCTGTGACCTTTTTGATGGATGAAATTATGTGTACTTCTACTATCAATCAGGACTACTACTGGGCGATTTTTAATAAAACCTCTGATTTTGAGAGTTTGAGGTGAGGAAATCCTTGCCAGAGCATGCAGTGAAATAACTGGTTCGTTAGGGACATTGTCCTTTTGGTTATCTTCTTCTATCGCCTCAGGTTCCTTAAGTGGTGTATCTTCCTCCGATGAGTTGTAACCAATGGCATCAATTTGAAAAAATTTGGGCTCCTTGCATTTGTGACCTGGGGAGTATTTTTCATCACAGTAGTAACATAATCCCTGCTTTCTTCTTTCGGCCATTTCTACTGGTGACACCTTTTGAACCTTAAGTGTTTGAGTCGTGGTGTGAGCCTATGTGGTGCGACCCTTGGCGGTGAAATTTGGGCGGGTGGCCAGGGCTGCTAACGCACGTTCCACGTCACGAGCTACCTTGTAAGCCTCAAGCCATGTGGGAGGGTGGTGCAGTTGGACATGGGCTTTTATGGCCTCTTTAAGACCGCTGATAAAACATTATGTGTAGAACACATCTGAGAGACCCCAAGTGCGGAAGGCTAAGGCTTCAAAGGCTGTAATATATTCATCCACTGTGCCCGTCTGTCGGAGCTTAGTAAGGCGACCCAAAAAAGCAGATTCCTGGTCAAAGCGGTGTGTAAGAGCTTTTTGAATTTGTCCCAAGTCCTAAAAGGTGCATTGCAACGTTGATGCCATTCCCACCATTGCCACCTTTCATTATCCAAGTACATGCTCCCCACCATAATCTGAGTCGCATCATCTAGGATGTTATTCAAATTGAAATACTGCTCCATTTGTGCTATCCATGACGCTGGGTGAGAACCATCAAATTTATGCATATCCAATTTGGGAGGTCTCGGACGGGATTGTTTTTTTGGGAGCCCCAAAGGTGAGGAGAATGACTAGACTCACCCTCGTTGTGTCCATTTCCAATATTCTCTTCCTCATGGGCTACCTCCTTGCCCTTCTGGATTGCGCCCGGGGCTAATATTGATATATTGTCAAGCTGAAATTGGATGGATTGCAACATTCGTTCGAGTTTGTCCATCCTCTCATTGGCCATCGCTTGGGCTCTAGTTGCTACCATGCACCAACCTTATGCTTCTTAAAATTTGGGACCGCCAAAAAAAAATTCACTAAGAATTGAATGGTACCACTGTGCTCCGCTCGTCGTCCTTAGGAATACTGCGGTCGCTGAATCCTCAAAATGTTACTGCTGACAAAAGTCCTGCGAAAATCATGCTCCGGTATAGGAACCCCACACAACTACTCAGATTAGGTGGATCTGAGAGCTCTGAATGGCAGAATAGGTTGTTGCTACGGATTTGATGGATCTAATAGATCGGACTGATGTCTGTTGCTGCTGCTCTCCTTTGCGTGAGCGGATCTGGCCGAGATGATGCGTGATCCCAAGATTAAGGGAGCTATGGTCTCGAGGAGTGTCAGGTGCTACAGATCACGATATACATAAGGGTCTGACAGTAGTACTCGACCCGATGTTTCAGGGCTCTAACTAAGGAGGATCAACCGTACCCTTAGCCGTACAACCCGACTACCCTATCGTACGGGCGAGTAATCTCTCCGAGTGTTGTTCTCGGTGTACTGTAGCAACAAGACGGCCGACGGTTTATCTATGGCTAGCTTGCAGAGGAGCTAGGGGGCTTCCGATATACCCAGAAGGTACGTGGAAGACAGTCCGTACGCAATTCTGTCTAATGCGCTACTACTCGAAGGGGTACCCACAGGGGTTACAAGGGAGTCCAACAAGCGTGACCACCTCTTGTATTTCCTGCGTGCATGCCTCCCCAAATCCGCAGGTTTATGTGCTCAACGACAGATCCCGTGGTTTAAAGACGCTGGAACACGTCTCTAGCAAAAAAAAAATTTGCTAAGAAATGGAGATCCCACCGGCCCTGGAAAGAGCTATGATACCACTTGTTATGCTTTTAACCTGCAAAAGATACCCAAATACAGAATATGCGAAGAAAATTACCCAGAACATAGAATAGTGAGAGACAACATCAAAATATTTTATTATTCAGAAGCAATGTTCAATGGCCTTTTCGAGGGGGGAAACCTCCAATAGAGCATAGCTCGATTCAAAATAAGACACACAATGCTCCTCACAGGGAGTCTCTATCTTTTATATATGACTCATACATGTAATAACATGGATCAATACCATGGGTTTTATTAATACCATCTACCTAATACTAGGCCCATTTGCAACTAACTGTGGACCCATAATAAATAATGAGTTAACCACTTACAATTATTAATATGGGCTTTATTGACTCTTTATTATGACGTGATCCCACTACATAAATAAGGGGGTTAGGGTGGGACCCTAACAGGGTTACACTAGTAGTATAGGGACCTAACATGCCCCTCTCCTTTAAAAAGTGTTGTCCTCAACACTTGAGTAGTTCTTGATGCTTCTATATAAAATTCTTGTCCTCCCATGCAGAATCTTCAACAGGTAAGTTCTTCCACTTGATGACATATTTTGAAATTGATCGATTTCATAGTTGTCGAGTTCTTGTTTCTATGACTGCTCCCGGTTCCAATATGATTTTCCTTCCTCGTCAAGTTCTGGCTATATTGTTTGAATTGGGATCTTCTGCAACTTTTGAATCAGTGGCAACACTTCTTCGTCCTTTTTCCATTCATCCCTTGCTTCTTTTATCCAATCTATTTGGATAATAGAAATAGCACAAAACAATGCTTCCACATTCTCATCCTTTCTTGAGAGTGCATCTGCAACAACATTTTGCTTCCCTTTTTTATATATGATTTCAAAGTCATAACCCAACATATTTGTGACCCATTTTTTTTGTTCTTCTAAAGATAATATTTGCTCTAAAAAGTATTTAAGACTATCATGATCCATTTTTACCTTGAAGTGTCTTCCCATTAGGTAAGGTCACCATTTCTTAAGTGCATGTAGTATTGCCAACATTTCCTTCTCATAAATAGATTGCTTGAGGGACATTTGTTTGTATGGATGTAGCCGTAAAAATACCCAATCGCCTATATCAAAACTTCTTTCACTGCGATGTTGATATATCTGTTGTTTCATTCGATTTTGCGCCAAAGTGACATTATCCTTTAAAAGTTGGAGAACTTATTGTTGATGCTCGATGTGATCTTTCACTGCTTGAACCTTTTTCTTCTCGATATGTCCTTCTATCTTGAGAGTTTGAGGAATGGTAATTTCTGCCAATGCATTACAAGATATGGTCGGATTCATTTCTTGATGCTCGATGTGATCTTTCACTTCTGAAACATTTTTCTTCTTGATATGTCTTCCTGTCTTGGCACAGTTTGGGAGTGTAATATTGCCAATGCTTTACAAGATATGGTCGATTCATTCTTCTTTCTCTGGGGTTGGTTCCTGATGTATATCCTCTTCTTTTGACATTTCTTGATCCTTTTCTTCCTCCTCTTCACAATCAATGTAAAATAATTTCTTCTCAACACACTTATGACCTTTAATGTATTTGTTCTCACAATTGTAATAAATCCCTTTTGCTCTTTTTTCTTCCAATTGTTGTGGTGTCAACCTTGTAGGCTGTGGAAGGCTAGGAAAAACAACACTTCCATCTTTATAGTTGTGAGGGGTAGACTTCCTTGTTGCCATAATTTTGCTTTCCACTTTTCTTGCCAACCTGAATGCCTTCTCCAATGAAGCAGGTTCCCAAAGACGAACCTCATGTTGAATGTTATCCTTTAAAGTCCCTATGGAGACATCAATCCTCTGCTTCTCTGGAATATCATTTTCCTTATATTCAATTTTTTAAAGCCCTCAATGTGCTCTACCATTGAACACTTTTGTTTGAGATTTATCAATTGGCTAAAGAAGGTATTGCTCTTTTTATCCTCATAAAGTGCTATCATTTCCTTTGTGAAAATTAACCACGTAACAAGTGGTTTACTAGAAAAAAACCCTTTATACCATAAAAATTTATTTGTTTCTAAATATGAAGATGCAATACATACATTTTGTAATAGTTGCACCTCATGTAGATCAAAATATTGCTCCATCTATAGTACCCAATTTATCATGTCCTTGCCATCAAACTTCCTCATATCACCTTTTCTTGATTTTAGGAGCTCGATCTAACGACTATAACTTGTAACTTCATATCTCCAAGTTCAAAAATTGCGTCCTGCAATAGCCCTCTGAGTCCTCTTTCTAACCTCGTAAGTCTAATCAAGCTTGGATTGTTGAAGAAATATTTATTCCCAATCTCCTGTGATGACCTAATTATAGACTAGTTCAATAGAGTGAACTTTTATGACGTGCCACGTGTCACTGTTTCAACCTTAGGTTCTGAAAATTATACTCAAACAAAATACAATCCGTCCTCTTTCTGTAACTTCTTACGAAATTTCATTCTGATGCTCAGAGAGAAAGTTATGACGATTTTCCCAAGGTCACCTATTTAGGGTGTAATTCGAGAGTCTGCAAAAACCCTAACTTCCTCAAATCATATATCTAAAAATATAGCGAGACAAGATCTGAAATTCGGACCCGAGGTTTAGACCGATTTCATCTCAAATGGGTTGTTTTTAGCTTCTAAAAAAAATAAAATATAAATAAATAAACTAAAAATAAAAAATTCCACGATGACTTGTTTGGAGCAGCGAAACCTTAGAATCCAAAGCTCTCATACCAAATGTTATGAAACCAGCTCACAAAAAGATAGAAAAGATAGATAAACACCTTAGGAATAAGCCTCTTCGAGGGGGAAACGTCCTTTAAACTACACAAATGAACAAATATTGGATGATACAAATGACAAGGCCTCCTTTCTATATATAGGAGTCTAAGGGGTCATAATATAATTAGAGCCAACATAACAATAATAATGTAAGGGCACAACAATAACAATAATGGGATTCTATGGGGCACAATAATAACAATATGGGTACTACATGGGCACAACAATATAATAAGGGGGTTTCACTAATAATAATAAGGGCTTACAGTAGTAGTATAGGGACCTAACAAAATCCCCCGTTAATATGGCTCGCTTCTTTGGCACCCTCTTCCCACACTTACCCAAACTTACCAGTCCACCAGGGTAAATATGTGATGAAGAGTTACTATGCTATGACTCAACCTCCTAGGTATAGTTAAGGAAGTGGAATCAACAAACCCAAACCAAAATGACCTTCCTTAAGAGCTACAGGACCTCGTGGAGCTAACTAGCCACTCCAGGTGCCGAACCCCTAAGCTAACTTGCTTTTTCACTAACCTGGGCTCTCAGTCGCTCCTATAACAAGGCAAGCCATCGATCTATGACAAGGCAAGCCATCAATTGTAAACCTCCAGTCGCTCCCATAAGTTTGCTTCCTAGTGACTGTAGACTAATTAACCCAGTTATGTGCCAACGACCCTGAAATCTAAGCCACTTTTTCAGGGCTAGGACCAAGGCCTCTGGCCATAACATAATGAAACTCTCATAAATAATATATAGGATAGAGACAAATCCTTTAATTCAAAACTCAATCAAGGACTTAACCTAACACATCCTAACCATGAGAGACATTTCATCAAACACATCATGAACATGTGATGTACAGGTCATAATTACACAAGGGGTCACATACTTTTCTAAGAATCGTCAAGAAGGTTTGATACCCTCTCGCAATAGTTGCAATATCATCTAAGGTCATGCATTCATTAACAATTCATTTACTAATCAAAACATGATGAGAGCCATAACTCAAGTGTGTCAAAAAACCATGCTTGTAACCAACATATAACCAAAATAATAACAGTAATGAAATAACCATCAAAACCACATAATAACAACTACAATTACCCATGAAAATGTAGAAGAAAAGAGCTCTTATTAACATATGAAAATCCAACCAAGTCAAGGACTTCCACCTACCATCCAACCATAGATTGGGTTGAACCAAAGCCCTCTTTCATCCAATCACCCCCACGTCATATTCCAAGCATGAATGTGGGATCTCATGGAATAACCAACCAAAACCAAACTAGGTCTTAGAGAGGCCACACCACCCTAACCTGCAACTAGTGATTCCACCTCATAGTCGAACATCACTAACCATCACCAGATCAGTCTCTACCCAAGTTGTCCAGGGCTCCAGGGCATTTGTTCCAACCTGGCTCTAGGACTAGTAAGTCAACCCATAGTTATCGCAGGGCTCTGGAGAATTTGTCCAAACAAGGCTTCAGGACTAGTAACTCAACCCACCAAGGGCTCCAGATCATTTGTCCAACCAAGACTTCCAGGATTAGTAACTCAACCCAAGTTGTTCCATGGCTTCCAGAGTGTTTGCTCGACCAAGGCTTTAGAACTAGTAACTCAACCTATAACCATAAGGAACATGAGCACCAATAAGAAAACAAATGGGAAAACCCACAACACCATGGCTATCCAAGAAATGGAAAGGCTAGGCAAAACCACTGTCAATCCAGGAAATCCTCCATACCAATGACAAATCATAACCAAGAAACCACATGCATATACCATGTATGCCAAAACTAGCAAGGAAATCATACAAGCAACTCTGTACCTGAAAAGAAATCTCGTTGTAACTGCTAATACAACTATTCCCTTGCACTTTCTTGCTTTCCTTTGCCTTTTTTCTCCAAATCCAAGTGAATGTCAGAGTGCTCTAGGCATGCTCCAAGAAAACTATAAGTGTGCAAGAGTATGAATGAGAGAGAATATAAAGAGAGAGCTCCACCGCATAACTAACAAAAGCCACGAATTGATCCTCAGAAGCTTTTTTATCATTGAGGCCTCTATTTTCTTCAATTTCCTTCTCATGCAAATATGTGACCTTTCACTTTCCTTTTCTCCTATTTTCCTTTATTTCAAAAATAAAATGCCAATCATTCCATTTTTCCTTTGCCAATTCCTTTTTCAATTTCCATAGTCATTAATTAACCGAAATGAACGCCCACCCAGATGTTTTGCCCACCATTCAGCTTGGAATATGTGTCCCATGACCTTGGTTTTATATTTTTTACATGGAAATATAAACAGGCCTGTTACAGAACCCTCCCCCTTGGGGGAACACCATCCTCAGTGTTCTATGACACCTATGACCAACAAACGTTGAAAATAAAACATATTGCCCATGGATCTTTATAACATAGCTCGTTGTAGTATTTACAATGACATCTTGTTAAAAACATGACAAACATACCGCTTATTGGAGCTTTATAACATAGCTTGTTGTAGTATTTACAATGACATCCAGTTAAAACATGACAAACATACCGCTTATTGAAGCTTTATAACATAGCTCATTATGCTATTTACAGTAACAACCACATATACTCTCATGAACATTTTCTTCAACCAAAAAAATCATATTGTCTATGGAGATTTATAAATCCAGCTCGATACAATATTCACAATAAAATACACATATATACATATGCACATTTGCTCTAATTAGCAAATAAAAGGATACGATGCACGTATTAGCAATAAGGGAATCTAGAGGTTCACACCTCCACCCTCAAAAGTAGTACTAGGATTCACCTCCTTCCCAAGAACTCCATAATCCATTTCCAAAGTCAAACCTGCATCCAATGTCCAATGCTACAATCCTTATGTTACATGTTCTCTCAGTGAACAACTACCAACTCATTGTTGGCACACTCCCAAGGTGCTTCTAATTCCATCTGGCAACGTTAATGACCAAAATCAATGTATTCCCCAACCTTCCCTTCTCTGCTACATAGTCCCTTGGGAAATTCGTTTACCCCTTTCCGTGTAGTTACTCACTTTCCAAGTTCCACAGGCATCCCCTTCTCTGATACACAGCCCCTCGAGCGACCCCTCCCTTGGCAAGATTTCCTCGCATCAAAAGATCCAAAAACCAAGGAATATCCCTACCTCAAAACCATCATGCCATTCATAGCATGCTCATTGAAATCAATGAAACTATTGGGTACCAGTGTCCCACAATGGACCTACTCCTGAAGTGTTTTACCAACATACTGTTGCTTGTTCCAATTCCTTTTTCCATTGCTGCTAATTCTTACAATCAATTTCAGCTACCCAAACTAGGCATTTCCATGCTTTCATGTGCCAAGCACATAATTCCCATTAGATTCAAAATAAATTGAAATAAATTCACATCACACCTCATCAATGGCCCATCAATAAGGTACACTTGCAATTATGTTTATTTCCTGTCACAACAAGTCAAACTAGTTGTTTGATCAAATCATCATGAATAAATATATCACATTCGGGTAGCTCAAAATGCAACCATCATAATCAAAATCATATATCACATGTAACCATCATAACCAAAGTCATAGATCGCATGCATAATTAAAATTGCAATAAAATATTGATACTTATCCTTTAAATAATTATTTGCTTTTGCCTTTGTTCTTTGTCTTTTCTGTACACACGTCAGATCGGTGCCAAACCTAACGAGCACCCAGTATCTTCTCTTCTCTTCACATACACATACATACAATGTACATCAGATGCATACTCCCACACACGGTGTACCACACCACACAGTAGATACACCTACTACTAGTGTACAACCAACACATACACCTACACCTAGTGTACAACACAACACAATACATACACATATTCCTGGTGTACAACACAACACATAACCCTACACCCGGTACCACACAACACAATACATATACATATATAGAGTACAACACAACGAGCACACATGTCATGATACAATGACTACACAATACACATAACATAGTATCACATGTATAAAACACAGTGTGTACAATATGCACACAATACTACATGTACATAACACATCATGTATGACATGCACACAATACCACATGTACAATAGTACCACATGTACACAGTACCACATGTACAATAGTACCACATGTACACAGTACCACATGTACAGAACACCACCTTCATAATGTGTACGCAACATCACATGTACACGAAACCACATGCACAACTTGTACACAACACCACATGCACGACATGTACACAACACCACATGCACGACATGTACATAACACCACCTGCACACAACACCATATGTACAACATGTACACGTCAGCACATGTACATAGCACCATATGTACAACATGCACATAACACCATATGTACATAGCACTACACATACAACATGTACACAACATTGTGTATACAACATGTACACAACACCGCATGTACACAACACTGCATGTACACAACACTGCATGTACACAACACCACAAGTACAACATGTACAACATATACATAGCACCATTACTGCACATCCATAAAACACACTGACTCTACAAAGCAACCTTGATTTTAGTGTATTTCCACCATCCATGCTTGTTCTAGCATACCACAAATCACACTGCTCTCATTTAGCAACCTTTCCATAACATAAACATAGGCGTAGTACAAACACATAATATCAATTCATATCCACATGATACTAACCTCATAGATCTATTAGGGCTACTCTTCCCACTTTATTCCTCATAAACAATGAACATGTTCATGTCATTCACCTACATAAACAATCATTCCTCCATAAGAATTATCTCTAACGACCCTGTTAGACAACAACATACATACATACATATATACATATAAACATAAGCATATAACAATCATGATCCCTGATGACCCTTTCAAACAATGACATACATACATACATGCATACATACATACATACATACATACATACATACATACATAAACACTAGAATAAAACAATTATGATCCCTAACGACCTTGTCAGACAATGGTATACATACATATATATACATGTAACCATCAACATAATCATGATCACAACATAATTACCATCATAAGGTCAAGGTTAAGAGAACTTCCTTTATCCATGCACAACACTGAGAACAACAATTCCCAACATAGGCAAGGCATCTGACACCTCAAATCCATTCACTTTACCTTTCCTGTTACCTTTATCATGATTGTACTGCCACCTTTCATTCACCCCAATGGACCCAGCCAATCCAATTGATTGTCATAGTATTTCTTTCAAGTTCCCTTATAAATGCACCAGGCTTCATCTAGATCTTACATTACCTATTGGGTTTCTTTCATCTCTCTGCAAGCTCCATTAATTTTCCTCTTTCACCAACCAATTCCCAAGACCCTCAAACATAAAAGGCAAGAACAAGAGTAAACAAGAAGAAAAACCATGAAAAACCAATAGCAATATGACACCACAAAAAAATTGGCATGGTCATGCACCAGACATAAAAAACTGCAAATCAAGCATACACAAATCATAAAAGACCAAAAGAACAAAAATATCGACAGACACCATGACTCAATCCCCATGGATTCCCAATGCTTCCAAGGAAAAGCTTAACCTGAGCCTTCTTCAAGATTCCATGGTAATCTCTTTGCCATGTAATCCCCTGCATCATACTTCCATAAACACATAACTGTCAGTGCATAAATAAACATAACAATATATTGTTTACCTTACCTTGTTGTGCCAAGCATGTTTTCTTGTAACTAAACACATCCATGCCATCTCTTAAGGAACTACGGACTCCAGTTCCCTTGAAGGATCTAGCTATAGCTAGAAATCAACTGTTATACCTGTTAAATACATGTTCATGAATATAGTACATATCCACATAATATCAAACAAAATGAAGGTTAAGAAGACTTCCTGCATTCATGCAAATCACTCATTCATTTGGAATTGTGGCTTCAAAACATAGCCAAAGGAATTATCACCCAATTCCTTTCTTTCAATGTTTTCCTTATTACAATTGAGTCTTATTATGTACTATCACATCACCCAACTATTAGTTATATAAACAAATTGACTGTTACCTTGTCCCGATAATACCAAGCATGTTGCCCTGCAACTGTTCGCACATGTCAATCATATGTTCCAAAGATCAAGGAATCATGTTTATTAAGTTGAAATCAACCTTTACCAAGACTAGAAACCATGGCATAATCAACAGTCAACTCATAACCATAAGCTATAATACTACAACTAGCACCTACTTGCACTCAAGAGCATATCAACTATCTCAGCACATATTGTGTTAGTACAATCATCTTAAAACAAGTTGATTCCTTCACGCAATCTCCTAGACACACACTCATATCACGCAATTAATCAAACATTCAAACAACATGTAAACATACCATATTAGATAAACCAACTAGATAACATAATCAAACTCATACCTCAATGTATCTAGGAGGAGGCTATCACATTTGCACAAGTCAGTCCAGATTACTATGACATAATATCACAATTATATTGACTCATGCATGAACATCATAATCATTACCATCTACACAGGCCAATCTAAATTAACACAATACATATAACATCAAGATCCTAACTGCAATGACCATAATCATCATGTGTATGAATGTAATGAAAATAACAACTAGCTAACTATCATGCATGACTATTCAATGCATGTGCATATGACTACATTGATCAACTAACATCTATCATGCATGTAACCTCAACAACAATAGAATGACAAACATGCACATAACCATAATGTATATAACAATCATTAACCAACATACCTGTCTGCCCAACATACAAACGTGTATGATGATCTGCTCTTACTCTGAGGTCCAATGCTGCAATATTGCTCTAATAATCTGCATCTCCTATTTCATCTCAACCAACATATAAGCATCATAATATAGCAACAACATCATGATGACACAAACTGAAACAGTGACCATCAAAATGCATGCATAACAACACATATACAATTGACATGCATGCATGACAAACACATTCCACCCATCGAGTCCAAGTGTTTGAGCCATGCTCTGATACCATTTTGTGGTATCATATATCACCCAAAGAGAACAAAAACTCACTCTGATGCCACTCTGTAACACCCTCCTCCCACACTTACCCAAGCTTACTTGTCCACCAGGGTAAATATGTGATGGATAGTTACTATTATATGACTCAACCTCCTAGGTACAGTTAAGGAAGTGGAATCAACGAACCCAAACCAAACTGCCCTTCTTCAGGAGCTACCGGACCCCCATGAGCTAATCAACCACTCTATCTATCCAACCCCTGAGTTAACTTGCTTTTTCACTGACCTAGCCTCTCAGTCGCTCCGATGACAAGGCAAGCCAACAACTGTAAGCCTCCAGTCTCTCCCATAAGCATGCTTCCCAATGACTATAGACTAATTGACTTTTGGGCTAGCGACCCCGAGATTTGAGCCACTTTTTCAGGTCTAGGATCCATGCCTCTGCCCATAACTTAATAAAACTTTTAGAAATGACAAATAACATAGAGACAAAGCCTTTAACTTAAAAAATAATGAAGGACTTAACCTAACCCATTTGACCCATGACAGACATTTTGTCAAACACATCATGGACACGTGATGTATAGGTCATAATTAAACATTTGAACATAGGGTCTTATATTTATCTAAAAAAAATTGATGCTCTCTCACAATAGTAGCAATATCATCTATTAGGTCATGCATTCATTAACGATTCATTTACTAATCAAAACATGATGAGAGCCATAACTCAAGTCTATCATAAAACCATGCTTGTAACCAACATATAACTAGAATAATAATAGTAATAGAACAACCATCAAAACCACATAATAACAAGTACAATTACCCATGAAAATGCAAGAGCAAAGATCTCTTATTAACATATGCAAATCCAACCAAGTCAAGGACTTCCCCGTACCACTCGACCATAGATAAGGCTGAACCAAATCTCTCTTTCAACCAATCACCCTCGTGCCATATTCCAAGCATGAAAGTGGGATCTCATGGAAAACCAACCAAAACCAAACCATGCCTTCCAGAGGCAAAACAACCTCAACCCTCAACTAGGGATTCCACCTCATAGTCGAACATCACTAACTATTGCCAGATTGGTCTCTACCCAAGTTGTTCATTGCTCCAGGGTGTGTGTTCCAACTTGGCTCCAGGACTAGTAACTCAACCCACATTTGTTGCAGGGCTCCAGAGAAACTGTCCAACCAAGGCTCCAGGACTTGTAACTCAACCCACCAAGGGCTCCAAAGTGTTTGTCCAACCAAGGCTTCTAGGACTATTAACTCAACCCAATTTGTTCTAGGGCTTCCAGAGCGTTTGTCCAACCGAGGCTCCGGGAACTAGAAACTCAACATACAACCATAAGAAACATGAGCACCAATCAAAAAACAAATGGGAAAACCCACAACCCCATGGCTATCCAGGAAATGGCAAGGCTAGGAAAAACCATTATCAATCTAGACAATCCTCCATGCCAATGACAAATCATAACCAAGAAACCACATGCATGTACCGTGCATGCCAAAACTAGTAGGGAAATCATACATGCAACTCGATACCTACAAGGAAATCCGGTTGTAGCTACTAATACAATTGTTCCCTTGGGCTTTCTTGCTTTCCTTTTCCTTTTTTCTCCAAATCCGAGTGAATGCCAACATGCTCCAAGAATACTCTTAATTGTGCAAGAGTATGAGAGAGAGAGAGAATAGAAAGAGAGAGCTCCACTATAGAACTGACACAAGCCATGAAATGATTCTTAGATGCATTTTTATCATTGAGGCATCTATTTTATTCAATTTCCTCTATTTTCCTTCAATTTTCTTCTCATGCAAACATGTGACTTTTCACCTTCATTTTCTCCTATTTTCCTTTATTTCATAAATAAAATGCTAATTATTACCACTTTTCCTTTTCCAATGCCTTTTCCAAATTCCATACCATTAATTAACTGAAATGAACACCCACTATGATGTTTTTCATGCGATTTAGCTTGGAATACATGTCCCATGACCTTGCTCTTATATTTTTTACATGGAAATTCAACCAAGGTTGTTACAACTTCCTCCGCAGAGACCACAAGATTATTCAAAAAAATGCAAGGTAGGGATTGGATAGAGGATCCAAGAGGGGTAGCAGAGAATAATAGAACCTATAGTAGAATGATTCCCTTATTGGTGTCAAAACCCTCAGAGAGAGTGATGTGTGCAGAATGAAACAAAGTTCAATTCTTGCTGCCCAGGAAGAGGATGACAAAAAAACTTGAGTGAGAGGGATAACATTTGCACCACTCCATGTATGACCGTAGAGAACTTGTCCTATAAAAACTTGATTATGACAAACCCTTCGTGGATTTTCGATGTTTGGTGTTGAAGCCACGTGAGGATGGATCCCTGAGATGCAAGATGGATGGGGCTCTATGTTTGGTTTGATTTTTTCCTAAGTGCCACCTTGTGAGAGTCCCAAGACAACCTATCATGCTCCCCAATGGTCATCTTCTTGGGACAAAGGATCGACAATTGAGCCTAAATATCTTAATAATCATATTCATTTGGCTTCTAGTCGAGAAATTCCTTCCAATCCATTGGTCGTGAGGACATATTAGCATCCATGTCAACCAACAAACTTATCCTCATGACGCCCACCTTCCATGATTGTAAGGCTACCTATCCAATATTGTCAACTAAAAATTGGGGGGACTGCAAGCAAGCCAACGGCTAGAATGTTGACGAGGGAACGAGAGGTAAGATAAACACAATAAAACAAGAGAAGAGAGGGAACATCGATCACTTAAATAGATAGGAAGAAAAAATAAATTACAACCAAATATCCAAACCATACCTCATGACCATAATACACATGTCGTAGCCCGTGATTAGTTACCCTAACTGCAACCCAAAATAAAAAAGCCTTGACACGATTATTAATGTATTAATGTAATATTACTGTTACTATTTTAATTTAAATTGATATCAACTTAAACATTGATATACTAATGTATTACAATTAATATATTATACTATTATTAATACATTAATATAACTATTAATGAGAACGCCAATCTATTTTTATTAATTTATTACATTGTAATATAAAAAATATTAATATTTTATTATCTAAAACATTAATAAATATGAAACTATAACATGATATTAATACTTTATTATATTATTTTAATCTATAATTTTTTCCTTATTAGAGTATTTTATTTTATTTTCTATTTAAATTTATTATTATTTTTATTAATATAATAATATTATTAATATTTAAAATAGTGGATTATTGTAATTAGAGTATTTTTATTTTATTTTCTATTTAAATTTATTAATTATTTTTATTAATAATAATATTATTAATATTTTAAAATTTGTAATATATATATATATACATGTTTCATTTCAAATTATATACATTAAATTATCATTTTAAATTTTTTGGTCAATTGTGGCTATTCCACAGAGAAATGATTGAGATCCACCCCTACTTGGGTTCAATTCTCGCGAGTGACATCATGAACTTTGACGTATTAGACATAATCTAAATTAAAATGGTGGAATGGGTATAACTACTTTTGAGATAAATAAAAATATCATTAAAAATATTCTAGAATATTCCATGTAGGTTAAATTTCTAACATCCACTTAATAATTATTGAAACTTAAATTAAAATTATGGAAATTATTCCAAAATAAATATATCTATCAACATAAGTAAACTACAGTTTCAAAATATTATTTAAAATTATAAAACAATGATTGAAAATACTAAAATTTTAAACTATTATTTAAATTATTAATGTTTTAAATTGCACAAGGGTTTATAAAAACATATGAAAACATTGTGAGGGTTTTTGCAACATTCGATGGGTATTTTGCAACTCAATGGACATTATCTTGGGTGGCCCTACTTCCCCACCCCTTTCATTGGTGACTGATATAGCCACCTTCAATGCTCTAATATCCGATGGGATGAAATTTCAGAAAACAAAGCCTTCATGCTTTGTAAAAAAGCTTGAGGATATTTTGAAGGTAGAAATCAATGCTTCTTATTCTAGAACAATGGCTCTTCAACTTGCATAATGAGGTTTCGTGCGATAGTTCATGTGGATCTAACATTCTTATGCTCCTTGAAGCAGTTGGTAAATAAAACTTGGAAGCTACTGAAAAAAGGTCAAGTTTCCTCTTCTTTTGTGGGAGAGGGTTTTATACCATCTTCTTCGAGAATAAGAAATATTGATACTTGATCTCTATAAGTGACCCTTATTTCATGGGTGCCCGGAGTCTCTATTTAGATTTATGGAGTTTGGATTTTAACCTGGAATGTGATGTTCCTTTAGCAATTCTAGTATGGATTAAACTCCCCTTCCTTCCTATGCATTGTTTGAATGATGCCAGTTTAAAAAGTATTGGAAATGCCTTAGGTAAGCATATCATTCATGTTAAGCCACAAGAGAGTTTGTTTTGTTGTGTCGAGATCTATGTGGAAGTAGATCTAGAAAAATGACTTCTAGTCGCAATAAATTTCAACCTGGATAATTGGCCCCATGTCTAAGAGGTCGATTACGACCAACTTCCTTTTAAGTGCAAGGTTTGTAATTAGTACAAACACTTTGCTATAAGATACAAAAATAAGATTGAGGAGAAACATAATCAGATGGAAGAATGAGATCAACAGAAATAGCCCAAAAGGCGAAGAGGACCATCCAAACATACTAACAACCAACCACGATAGAGAAATACAACGGGGAGCAAGGACAAGGGCCCAACCTCTCCAACATAAGTGAAATCAACTCCAAGAGAGGGAACCAATGATACAAGTGTAGTGAAAGCTAATAGCAATAACTTTGAAGCACTCAACTTGGTTGAAGGGGAAGGTGAGATTCCTCTAAGAAACACCCAACCCTCTCTTAGGAAGGATTCCAAAGCCTCTCCTATTCTTCCAAAGGATGGCGTTTTCCCCCTTGAGGATGCCCCTATCCATGTGATATGTAATATTGAATCTTCCTTGTATGAGGGCAAGTTCCACTCTCCTAGGGCGGCTCAGACTGACCCCTCCCTTTCTAGTTTAGCTAATGAAAAACTAGAGATAAAGAAAGAGAGGGAACATGATCACATTCATCGTAAGTTAGGAAGAAAAATGAATAGAGAGGTTCAAATTGAAAAGCTTGAAAATGAAAAAGAATTAGGAAGATAAGGTATTTTAGATAGACACATCATAGGGAGACGCAATACAAGGAAATGAGGTAGTTTAGGCCCCAATCAAGGGGCCACAGAATCTATAACAAATTATCAAACTAATATCCTAGAATTATAGGGGGTTGGAGTCAAATAAAATAATTTCAAAGGTTAAATCATTAGTTCAAAAAGGAAAACCCCATATTCTCGTGCTCTAGAAGACTAAATTGAGATCTTGGTTAGTATTTTAGTCTTAAATATGAAAGGTTTAGTGAGTTCCAACAACTTTAATTATAAGTGTCCAAACTTGAATGATCTAATGTATCTAGGGAAATATGTTGTAATCAAGAATTATATTTTAAAACAACCTATATGTACTGCAACTTTTATTTAATTTTAGGGCTCTATAGGAAGGTATTCACCTCCACATAAGGTATTCACCTCCAAATACATGTACATGCTTAATATTAGTTGTATTCATCTTCCAATAATAACTTGGGTTCAGGAGTCTATAGAAGATACTAAAGATGGAAGAGAATCATAATGTAACTACTAATATATATTTGTGATCCGGGCACATATTTTACAATTCATATAAGTACTCTCATTACCATAAAGTAGTAATAATAATAATAATAATATTTTAAAGTATTCTATTAAACCATTGATTGAAACTATTTATCATTTAATTCGTCAAAATTATTGGTTTAAAACTATAATCATTTAAAGTATTAAACTATCGCTTGAAACTATTATCATTTTATTAATATTTAAATTTAATTGTATATAATGATTATAATATTATCATTTGCATATATAGCTATGTTTCAAACTTGAGGCTTGAGTATGCCCTAAAACTATTTTTTCTTAGCTAAGAGCTCATCTTCCTCGGATGTAAGGAAATAGGTTAACGACCAAAGACCTAGAGGCATTTGGTAGGAGCGACTTGACCCCTTATGGACCACCAATGGGTAATTCCAGGTGACGTGGTTTTCTTTGAATAATGGTGATGAGTCCACCTGTGTTCATGAATATCAACCAATGATGGTTGTCCTCACTATTGGTCTCACAACTGAGTTATGATAGGTTTTCCCACTACGTAAAAATAAAGAAAAGAAAATAAAAGAATAACAAAAAAAAACAAAAACAAAGCAAAACAAACTAATTGTGTTTCAAACTATTTGTATATTATGTTTCAAATTGTTGTTGAATGTTTGAAACTATTTGTATATAATGATTGAAATTATCTTTTAATGTTTTAAGTTATCGTTTAGAATATTATTGTTTCATATTATTTGTGTATAATGTTTTTAATATTATCATTTGTATATATAATTATGTTTTAAAGTATTATTTATATTTTATTTTTTATTAGAAGAATCAATTTAAATCATTTGATCACTCACATAACATTACATAATATATATATATATATCTCTCTCTCTCTCTCTCTCTCTATATATATAATATATATATATATATATATATATATATAGATATATAGTTGTATTATAGGGAGTTGATGGGGTGGAGGGCTGATCCCTAGCCACCTTGCCCTCTATTTCGTGCCTTCCCTTGTTCTAGGTGTTGGGGATTCCACTCTTAATCCATGTTGACAACGTTGTTTGGTTCAGGCTTTTTTTAGCATGGGTGTTTCTTTTCTTTTTGTCGCCTCTACTTGTTCATGCTTTGTTGCATACCTTGACATGTTCAAGTTGGATGTTGCTCAAAATGCTTTGTTTGTATCGTCACACAACCTCGCATCATTGTTTGTGCCCTTGTCGATGGTTGTTTGTGTCTACTGGTTTGGATAGGGTTGCAATATTTTGTTTGGGATTAGATGCCCTGCCTACATGGTTTTCACTTGCAGCATTCATCGGTTCTCATTTTGGGGTCGCTGCAAATTTCCTCGGCTTTTGGCCCTGCTTCCTACCAGTAGGGGGTTCCACTTGCCATCACTCAGTTGGTGCTTGTTGGTGTTGGTTCGAGGGTCATCGTCATTTATTGCAAGACTTTGTGGCCCTATTTCTTTCTACCTGGTATTGGGTGTGATGTAATAGCTACTAGGGCAACTTATGCCCTCGTTCTAGTTGATTTCTAGGGACATTATTCTATCATTTTTATTGAATATTCGTTGTCAAGGTTTTCAAACCCTGTTTTGTAATCTTTGGTGGCCATTGAGGGGTTGGTATTCGCAACCCATAGGGTTTTTGATTTAAGTATGAGGATTTATGTTTTCTTGATGTCCCTTCGGGTTTTTTCAAATGGAAAATGTTATTTCCGTAGTTTGTTTTATTATGTAAAGTGTTCCATGCATATGCAAAATGTAATTTTCTTCTTCTCTGATGAATAAAATTAAATGTCATTTTTCTACAAAAAAAAACATTATATAATTGTTGATGGACAAAAATTGCCAAAATCAACAATCGGGAGACCACCTAGTTAGACCCCCAAATTATAATATTTTATGTTTGGATTGGTGGTTTTGACTGGTTCTATTGGGTCTAGTTACCCCCTCAACCCTCCCCGCTAACATGTGATATATATAATTACTTATCAACAAGAAGAACCAATCAGACATACCTTCTTGGTGTGCACTTGCAAGAAAGTAACCCTCAAGTTGAAGCAAGGGATCGACCAAGCCACCAATGAGATTGCTCCTGCGAAAGGAGACTTTTAAAATGCTTCCTAAATGAAAATGAAAATTTAATCTAGTATGCAAGCATAAAAAATAAATCTAATCTATCCTATCTTAATTAGGACAAGATACATAGCTCACCCAAGTCAAGAAAAAAAAATTAAAAATGATGGGGATTTAACATGTTTTTAGTGATGAATATCAACCTACTGAAATAGTTCTAACAGTCTATATTGTAAGTGCACAACGTGTTCTAGTTGGAGATTTAAAATAATAAAAGGTGAATCATGAAAATGTGGAAAAAGTTGGCATAATTTTAATGGCAATTGAATCCCTTATGATTTCAAATTTTGAGTAAATAGTTACTCAAGAATTTGTTTTAATGAAAGAGAAAATTTGGTAAAATTAAATAAACAACATACCTATGTGATCATTGATCTAGATAGCTAATTCAATGAACAAAAATCCTCACATTTAACATAAGTGAAAAATATGGAATAATTGGCACATATCTACCATTAAAAGAATAACATTTGTATTGACAAATAAAAGTATTTGAATACAACAACTAGTAATAGTCATATTCGTCTCGGCCATTGGAGACCCTTTAGGACGATGTTGTGGAGAAGAGACCCAGGTTCGAACTCCCTCGATGGCATCTGCTTTAGCGAGCTTTTTTGTGGTTCGGATCGCAGCAACGCCATCATGGAACCAAAGAAAAGACAAAGACAAAGAGAGAGAAATGTCAGAAGCGAGCATGCAGCTTCTTTATCTGGCCAATTGAGGGGACATTGCGACCATAGAGGCTTTGCTTGACTCAGGAACAGATGTTAACTCGACGGATTTCGATTGCCAGACTGCCCTTCATGTGGCCGCTTGTGAGGGTTGTAAGGAGATGGTCGCTCTACTTCTCAGCAGAGGAGCCAACGAAAACACCAAAATAGATGGGGCAGCACACAACGGAGGAGAGATCATGGTTCCAGGGTTTTAAGAGTAGCAGGGTTTGAGGTCGCGATGGCGATGGCGCGGCTCCTACAAGAGATCTACACAAAGCCCACAAGGTTTAAGCGAGAGTCCTCTCATCCAACCCTTGAACTCCGATTCGCAAGGCCGTTGCAAACCCTCATCAAGTCAACCTTGAATTCGTCTTCTGAACAACAAGAAACCCTTACAACAAAGGGATTCGAAAAATGTCTCTTCAATGGAACCCCAAAATAAAGAGGACAGATATGAACTCGGCACGCGGAAATAGTAGAAATAAATAGAGATGCTGTGAAATAAACCCTAGAAATGTTTGATGCCCTTCCGGCTAAATCACCCGATGCCAAAAGAGGGGCTATACAGAGGTCCATGGGGTTGAAGATGGAACAACTTAAAGCAGAGCTCTTGAAGATAAACGATCAACAGGAACAAGGCACCAGATCCTTGTTAGGGAACACAGAGCCCACATTGCGACGAAGAGCAACTGTTGCTACTCAAACAAGCCACCCCCAGATGACAACAAAACCTGGAGCTATGGTAAGTACCCTATGTTTCCAAGTTTTCAAAACCCCTGTCGAAAAAACACATTTTATTTGGGTAAATGGAACCGATTGTGTGAGGCATCTGAAGAATCTTATCTCCCAACAAGAGGGATATCCCACTAGTTTTCAAAATTTGATACATGGGGGCAGAGCAATCCAGGACTCCAAGCATCTCATGGACTACAAAATCGCACCTGTGTCAACCATAATTCTCAATCTGAGACTAAGAGGTGGTGTGGCAGATAACAGTAAAAACCCTTATAGGGGAGAAGGAATTGGGAGTTGCTCAACAAAAAAAGCATAAACAGATCAGGGGAAAAAATGGAGGACTATCTTTCAAAAACATTCTCCAAGGGAAAAATACATCCACAACACCACCAAAATAAGCAAGAATGGAACCAAGGCCATATATTGTGGAGCAGCTGAATCATACCCCAGAATTAAACATAGATATACCAGAAACAAATGAGCACTGTAATATATTTGAAAATCAAGCTATAATTTGCAGATTCAATTGTTTTTGGCCCAAGCCTATTGATCTATTTCATTGGATTTTCACAAACTGGACTACACAATGTGAAATACATCTCTATTCCAAGGGGTTCTTCACAGTGAACTTCCCTTCAACAGAGGCTATAGATATTATAATACAGGAAGGACCTTGGTTTTTGGGGTCCACAAGTCTCTTCATCACACCATGGTTTCCAGAATTTGATGCAAACACAATGGCTATTTCAAGGATGCCAGTCTGGGTTCATCTGCACAACCTCCCAATACATCTTTGGAATCAACAAGTCCTTGCAGGAATCCGTAACACCATTGGGTGTTATATCAAAATGGACACCCAAAGACTGGAGGAAAGAATCTACACATTCACACGAATTTGTGTGGAAGTAGATCTCAGCATAGGTTTTCCAGATCGAATTCAACTGAAGCATAAACGGAGGTGCTTGACATGGGTCTTAGATTATGAAAATACAACATTCATATGTAGAACTTGCCGACAAACAGGTCATCTACAAAACACGTGTCCACAAGCCAAAAAAGACATTCGTAGGAAGAAGAAATCAGGGAAACAAGACAAGGGATGGCAATTTCCTCCACCACTCTTCGATGATGAGGAGGAAGGGGATGCCGAACATGTCATACCCAACGAGAAAAATCAGATGAATAAAGAACCAGAAGCAGAGGATTCAAATCCACAAGATCTGATGGACTCACAGCCGGTAAAGATACGAAAAACAATGGATACTACTGGATCCAAACGACATCACATATCAAACACCTCAGATTCTAATAAAGACAACCCCCAACATGTGGTTGACACTTCACTAGCACTTGTATCTGCATTACCGACTCAAGGGGAGTGGCGAAAGGTTTAGAAGAAAAAAGGGCGAAAAGCATGACTTTTCCCCACTTGTACAATATTTTCTCACTTTTCATGAACTTTGATCAGCAATAAACAACTACTAATGCAATGCGCCACAACATCTGCAACATGTAGTTTTGTTTTAATTAATAAAATTACGATTTTTCTTTGGAAAAAAAATATTTGAATACAAACAAAACCCGAAACTCTTGCTCTATTTTACAATGAATCTCCATAACAATCATCTCAATACTTTCAGCTCTACTAGCAAAGAAAAGAGTTACAAAATTGTTGGATCTTCTTCTCCAACATAGATTATATCTTGAAAGGAAAACCCCCAAGGCTCATATCTGATTATTTTCCCCAATCCTACAGCAAGAAATGCCCCTACAATAGTGCAAAGAGTCTCTAGTTTGTAGAAAAGAGGAACCCTTTCATCATCTCAAAACTATTATTTATAACTTACAAAAAAATATCCCAAAACGGAGAGTTGTTGAAAGCAGTTTTGATCCATGATCTTAGAGCTAGAAAAATCCCTCTTTTTCCTCTTGATGGTGTAATTCCATTGCTCCACTACTCCTTCGCCTCATCATGTTCAACAAGCTCCTTGCAAAATCGATTAAATCTAAATTTAAACCAATCAAATTTGTACACCAAAATTGAAGATATAAAATTGTGAAAACAAATTCATAAAATAAAATAAAATAAATCAAAAGAGATTTGTGCTTCTCATTGTTTCGTATAAGGATTTAATGGCACAAGAGGACAATCTCGAATGAATTTGCAACAACATAAACTTTCAGTCAATGAAATTTTGGAAATACTAAGAGGGCAGTGAATTAGTGTTTCATATTAATTAATATATTTTTAACTTTACAGAGCATCCATTGTTATTAGCATTAGATAAATATAAACATTCATCAACACCATTTAACAATGCACAATAATAAGATAATAGACACAAAGATTTTTAGGTGGAAACTCCTCTGGGACAAGAACTATCAAACGCTTATTAATATTTTTCTTTCAAATATTTACATCAAGTTTTCAGCTCCAACAAAAGGAGGCTCCAACCTATAGGATGCTCCAACGCCCTATTTACCAATTGCAACTGGGAGTATACTTTGACGCCTTGGTTTACATGCTCCAACCTAAAGGGTGCTCCAACACCATGCTTACCAGCTACAACTAGATGAATGCTCCAACGCCTTGTGCAGGCTTCAACTTGCCCTAACACTACCTTGTTTCCCTGAAGAGTTCTCAGGTTCCAACTTGAAGGATACTCCACTCTCCTGCCTTGTAATACCCAACCACCTTGACCATCCAGCGAACCATGTTTCACAATTTTCAGACTAGATCCACCTATGCTCATAATCAATTGAAAACAAACTGCCATAAAATCCACGTCGATCAAATATGCCTTTGCTCAATCTACACATCAAACTCTAGCTATCAATTCTAATATAGTAATTCAAATTCTGCAGTTGAAACCCTAGCTTCACAATTGTTACCAACACTACTCATCGTGTAGATATTTATATTAATGACATAATCGCAATGACATGCATTGTCTCTGCTCTAGTCACTGCTCTCATTGTTGACTTACGCCCATGAGCACAAACCTAGATGTTAGAAATCAGTTCTATGTACACCCTTACATTATCTCAACTATTACAACAAGATAATGCAATCTGTCTCTGTTGTCTCAAACCTTAACTACTAAGGTTTCAATATGAACAACCAAACTACTATTAGTCCTTCACTATCATTGTCACAACTAACAAACGCTGTCATCAACCACCTCAACAATATTCACCTTTGAGCCACAAATGCCAAGCTTCTTCCATATTTCAAATTGGTTTTATAATGACTTTAATAACCCAATGTCACTTATGTATTGAATTAAACATTCTACAATTTGTGCATTTACAGGCACTATTTGATAGTCCATGAGATTTGGCAAATTATTCTATGAAATGGAAATAATATTAAAATATACCTTTTTAAAATCAAACATTTGATGTATCATAGTTTTTTCTTTTTGAAATTTGACATTTTGAAATCAAATGGTCATACATTTCAAACTTATGTGGATGTATCACATTTATTTGATGCTTCTATTGATTCAATTCTTGGTTTAATTTCATTGTGGTACTTTGCAATGCAACACATACATTCTATGTATTACCACTGGAACCCTTGTCAAGTTTTTAACCAGGTAAAGAACTCTTCCAAGGATGTCATGCCAAACATAGAGTTAGATTGTATTGAATTCATTGGGCACATCGAATCTATGAATTGAGGTTTTGCAATTTTTGTTTCTTTACCAATCAAGATACACAATATGTACTGGCATTCATCCAAACCGACTATATTATAAACGAAATGGAGGTGGGTGTTGGTCCCATGACTAGTGTCAACAAAATTTGTGATAAGATACAAACTTTTATTGGGATTTTTTTCGGTGAAAATCACATCATAATTCATTTTTAGACGCATTTCGAACCAACAAGTTTGGTTCATCTTTAGGACAAGTTGAACCACACTTGTTGGTTCGAAATGCGTCAACAAATGAATTATGATGTGATTTTCACTGAAAAATCTTCTCAATACTTGGTATGGATCGCAGAAGCCTAAATTCAACAAGATACAAACTTATTTCAGTATATAATTTCAACTTCATATGTGCAATCACAAAATTACAACATGCCTCTCTTTCCAAATGACAATTTGAGCATCACAATTGCTAGAATTGTGGACCAGTAGATATATACCACAACAATTAACCCGTATTTATTTAATTTGATGAATTCCGCAGTGAACTGTAAAACTAGAGCTTGAAAGTATACATATCTAATGGAGTCTTGTCCAATGCACATCTTTTGATGAATACACCATAGATTATAACCAAAACTCAGATTGCAAATCAAGAATCCTCATCTCATAAATTCAACAATGCTCTGACCCCATCATATACAAAATCACCCTTTTTTTAGGATATTCATTTTGATATCAGAGCATGATCATTGTACAACATAGCCCTATCCCAGTGATATCACCCAAAAAAAAACTTTTGTCTCAAAACATCCTTGCTTCTTCATTATTTTGAGAAGCTGCAAAGATAGATGTGTAGACCTTTATGCTAATACTTAATGCCTTAAGAAGGCCAATACCCTTATGCTTACAATAGACATCAACGAGTCCCAAACAATATACCAAAACCCATAGAACCTAAGCCTATTGTTTGATCTTCAATTACTCCTCAGGGCTAAAGTTCATTTTATAGCTGTTGGGTTGTGTTATATTCTTTCCACATAGTTAAGAGCGGGTTTGAGGGGTACCTGTAACCCCACTTTATGGGGTCTTTGGTTTTGGACCCTATGTTCGGTTGGGCGGACCCACCTATGGTTATGTGCATGATTTTCGCACATGTTTTTTGGATGCGATGGTTTTCAGTCCATGGTTTTGGACGCGATGGTTTTTGGTCCATGGTATTGGGATGCTTCGGCATGGGATAAATATGTATTGTAACATTGAAAGGAACATAATGAAAAATCAAGCTGGTAGTCCCGGTTTTGGGATCCAGTGGGAAATCTCTGTGTATACGTGTTTTATGTGTTATGCTCTCGCATTTTTATTTTTCCTATGATTTAGAATTTGTATGTAGGTAATTTTTGTACAGGGTTAAAACCTACAATAACGTCACAAGATAATCATTGAGTACATTATTAGGAGATGTGATGATGCTTCCTTATATAGTTTTGAAGGGCTCCAAAAGAGGAAATTAGATGTCTATTTTGGAGTAATAACCTTAATTTTAAATTCAAACTATGGAGAGAAAAACCCTTTTGTGGGTTTTAATTTTTGCACTACAAAACTCTCACGTGTCCCTGATTTAAAAACAAATATTCAAAATTGACCTCTTTCCACAAGAAATATTATTTTAAGTCTTGGTGAGGAGCCTCATGGCATGATAAATTGTCTTGGCCAATTAAGATGTGCCACATCATCGCTCTTTAGTGTTTTTTACCCACAAGTTGGGTGCTTTATTTTTAAACAAGCATAACTCCCAAACCATGAGGCTTCTTGTGGCATGCAAAATA
The DNA here is from genome assembly GCA_000404065.3 of Pinus taeda. Classification (NCBI taxonomy): domain Eukaryota; kingdom Viridiplantae; phylum Streptophyta; class Pinopsida; order Pinales; family Pinaceae; genus Pinus; species Pinus taeda. The sequence continues at coordinate 121,453 of APFE030675242.1, forward strand.
CCACTAGAATTGGCTTTACGACGAGCATCTAATGACGATTATCTTGAGATCAAATTCACTAATATTCATCCTTATAATCCTCAACAAATGTAGGGTTACTAGGATTTCTAGCCATCCTTCCATTGGAGTTTCTCACTAATGTAATCCATAAAATATTAAGAGTGTTCATGAATAGAGTTTGGCATCAATGAAAACACCATTGACTCCATGCCTCTGATCCTTTTTCCCTATCTTCTCTCCCCCTCTGACATCAATGGAAAAGGGTGACTCCTCCTGATAAATTGCCTACTCCTGTGGACCTGTAACTTTCCTGTGCACCCATTTATGAAATGCTTCCCTCTATCTTCCTCCAAGATACCTATTTGCTTCGAAATGTCTTGATTAATTCTTATTGCAATAAACAACCCATCTCCCCCTAACATGCCATGCTTCATACAAATTTCCACAGTTGATTGTACCTGTCAATATGGATCAACTTGCTTAGAAAAATTGCTACTCCACTCAAGTTTCCCATAATGTTGAATGAATACTTCTTAATATCTATCAAAAACATAGATCTTCAAAAGCACAATTCTTGCTACATAGACTCCCCCTTCTTAACGTTCATAGAATGAGGTAAACATATTGAATCTTCAAAATATTGTGTGAACCAACTCTTCTGCCGGATCATCCTAAACTTCAACATCTTCCATTGGAGATTTATCATGACCTTTCGCTTTTACAAATCCTGAAAGCATGACTATTGTGACTTTCCCATTTGCTTGGTCTTCTTACACCTATTTTCTTCTCCAAACCTTCTTGTACGTGATGTTTGGGTTGTCTTTCATGGAAGATTCCAACTTGTACCTGCAATTGTAAGTTATATGTCCATAGTTATGCCATTTATAACATCCAATGTTGGATCTGAATAATGGAGCAAATGACATATACTTTCTACTAGAAAAATAATCTTGAAACTTGTCATGCAATCGTACGAACTTGCTTCTAGGGTTTTGATAATGCCTCTAATAGTTAACCTTGTCATACTTTCTTCAATCCCTAGCCATATGCCCAAATTTAGAACATGAAAATCAATATCCATTAAACATGTTAGTGTACCTAGATGAGATGTCTTTTCTTGATGATCTTCTATGGTCATCCTTCTTTAGAGGAGGTGCAACCTTTTGTTGATTACTTCTTGGAGCAACAATGTTTTTATTCTTCTTTTGTCCTTCATCTTGATTTGGCCTTTGAGGGATCTTATTGTCAGTCTTATCATCAATCTTGTTCTACAGGGACTTGGAACTTGTGCCTTCATCTCATGGGGCTTTACATTCTTCTTTTTTCTTCATCTTCAATTTAGCCATGTCATTATTCTTCCTTTCATCATCTAACAATTTCTCTTTCCTAAGCTTGTCTATTTCAATTAGGGTAGCATCAAGTTCCTTTTTCTTTTGAGCAATATCTCCCTAAAATATACTGTTCAATACTTTCCTTCTTTCTTTTTCTTCTTCTACTTGTAGCTTTAGAAAAGTGACCCTTTCTACTTCTCTATTAAGAACTTGTATTTGTTCCTTTTTCCTTTCAGTTTCTTTTCCGATCCTCCTAATTTTTGTTGAAGATGAATCTACTTCCTTTTGTTTTTTTTCAACTTCAGATATGTATCTTTAACCAGATTCCTTTAGTTATCTTACCAGGTCTTTCTCTTTCCTTTCTGCTTCCTGCTCTTGGATTTTCAAAAGAGCAACTTCTTCTTTGATTGTGTGATTTTCCTTATATGTGTTCTTCCATTCTTTGAAGGCATTAACAAATTAGTTTTCCATGTCCTATTCCACTTCTTCATCATCATAACTGTTATATTCTTTGATACGAGGATCTGCACAATTATCAACATATTTATCTTGAACTGTATGTTTTTTACCTTCGTAGAGATCTTGAAGTTTCTCCCAAATACGTTTAGTTGTTGAGCATTTACCAACTTTTGCTTTTGCAGTGTCTATAAGAGTATTAAGGATTAGATTAATGGCTTTTATATTATGCACTCTAGATTCAATGATAGACATATCTCTAAAAAACAATATAGTTTCTTACATCGTATCCATGGGCTTATAGATAGGCTTCCATTTTAGCTTTCCAAAATACAAAATTTGATTCATTGAATAGAGGAATTTTACCAACATGTTTCTCTTTTTAGCGATAATAGGATATGAAATTATTTCAAAACCTGGAACTTCCTTTGATTGTTTTGTGGCTTGCTTCTTTGATCTTCCCATCTCTACACTCTAAGATATGCCTTCCAACTATTAAGTTGCTACTGAAGGAACTTGATAGGATACCAATTGTTGGAAATACCGAGGGGTCAATCAATATTTCTTATCAATCAATATATTTTTAACTTTACAGAGCATTGATTTTTATTAGCATAAGATAAATATAAATATTCATTAACATCATTCAATAATGCACAATAATAAGACAATAGACGTGGATATTTTTAGGTGGAAACCCCTCCAGGACAAAAACGACTCAACTCTCCTTAATATTTGTCTTTCAAATATTTACATCACGTTTTTAGCTCCAACAGAAAGAGGATCCAACCCCCTAATTTACAAGCTCCAATTTGTAGGACACTCCAATGCCTTATTTACCAATTGCAACTAGGAGGATGCTCTGACACATTGGTTTACATGCTCCAATTTGAAGGATGCACCAACACCCTGTTTACCAGCTGCAACTAAACGGATGCTCCAATGCCTTGTGCAGGCTTCAACCTACCCTAGCACCACCCTGTCGCCCTGAGGAGTTCTCAGGCTCCAACTCGAAGGAGACTCCACTCTCCTACCTTGCACCACCCAACCACCCTTATCAGTAGGCGGACCATGTTTCACAATTTTCAGACTAGATCCATCTGTGCTCATAATCAATAGAAAACAAAATGCAAGACAATCTTTGTCAATCAAATCTACTTCTACTCAATCTGCACATCAAGGTTTTGAAGAGGTAAAGAATTCTTCCAAGGTCGTTGCACCAATCACAAAGTCAGATTGTATTGAATTCATTGGGTGTATCGAATACATGACGCGAGATTTTGCAATTTCTGTATCCTTTCCAATCGGGATACACAATATGTAGTGGAGTTCATTTGAACTGACTATATTATAAGCAGAATGGAGGAAGGGGCTAGTCCCACGATTGGTGTCGACAAAATCTGTGGTCATATACAAACTTACCTCAGCATATAATTTCAACTATGTTTGCGCAATCACAAAATTACAATAGTCTTCGCTTTCCAAATGACAATTTGAGCATCACATTTTCCATAATTGTGGACCAATAGATATATAATGCAAAAATTAACCTGTAGTTATTTAATTCAATAAATTTTGCAATGAATCATAAAACCAAAGCTTGAATGTACATATATCTAATAGAGTCTTGGTCATTGGACATCCTTTGATGAATACACCATGGCTTATAACCAAAAGTCATACCGCAAATCAAGAATCCTCATCACATAAATTCAACAATGCTCCGACCCCATCATATTTAGACTCACCCTTTTTTTAGGATTTCATTTTGATATCAGAGCATGATCAATGTACAACATAACTCTATCCCATTGATATCACCCAAATTTATTTATTTATTTTATGTCTTAGAACATCCTTGCTTCTTTGTTGTTTTGAGAAGTCGTAGAGATAGATGCGCATATCTTTATGCTCAGAGTTAATGTAATATGAAGGCCAAGACCCTTCTACCTGCAATAGACATCATCGAATCCAAAACAATATACCAAAACCCACAAAAGCCAAGCCTATCGTTTGATCTTCAATTACTCCTCATGGACAAAGTTTATTTCAGAGCATCACAAGATAATAATTCAGTATATCCTTAGGAGATGTGATGATGCCTCCTTATATAGCTTTGGAGGGCTCCATAAGAGAAAATTGGATGCCTATTTTGGAGGGAGACCCTTAATTTTAAATTCAAACTATGGAGGGAAAAACCATTTTGTGGGTTTTTAAAATTTTGCACTAAAAAATTCACACATGTCTTTGATTTAAAAACAAACATTCACAATTGATCTTTTGCCACAATAAATACTATTTTAAGTCTTGGTGAGGAGCCTCGTGGAATGAACATTTGTCTAGGCCAAGGAAGAGGTGTCACACTATCATCCTTTGGTGTTTTTTTCCCACAAGTTAGGTGCTTTATCTTTAATCAAGCATAAGAACCAAACCGTGAGGCTTCTTGTGGTGTGCAACATACTACCGAAATTAGCTTGACAAGGAGCATCCAATGACGATGATCTTGAGATCAAATTCACTGATATTCATCCTCAAAATCCTCAAAAAATATGGGGTTACTTGGTTTCTATCCATCCTTCCTTTGGAGCTTTCGACTAATGTAATCTAGAAAAATATTGGAAGTGTTCATTAGCAGACGTTGGCATCAATGACAACACCATTCAACATGAAATTCCATAAACAAAGCACAAAGAATTCATTTCTTGTTGAAAATTTGTAGCCTTTAGTTAAACTGATTTTTGACATAATAAATGTTCATATTTATTTGATTTTATGTTTGCACATTGTTCTCAATGGAATTAGGTTTCTAACGAGCTCTCATTTGCCTCAGTTAGCTGAGTAGAACTCAAGATATCTGTCTCTAAAGTTTGGGTTCCAAAACTGAATGTTTGTTGGAATTTGCACAATGTTGGGCAAAAATCTCAGCGATTTATTAATGTTTCATTTTGATATTTTTATTTATTTTTAATAAAATTTAAAATATTAAATAAGACCAAAATAATATATAAATATAAAATAAATTAAATCATATAAAAATAAAATAATAATAATTTAAATTAATTAATATTATCAAATAGTAATAATTATTATTATTATTATCTAATTTTAAGGTAACAACCAACCGAGACACCAAATTGGTGTATGAGACCCCCCTGTTTGTGGGACAAGGGACCCACCTCCATATTTGACTACTAAGGCTATGAAGGCATACATACTCTATCCCCCTCTGGTTTTGAACCTGTGACCTCTTAGGAGGAAACACATGCTCTTAACCATTAGGCTCACTCAAGCAGTATATGAAAGGAATTAGAATTAAATAACGTGTATCAAGTGAGAGTTTCATAGAGTCACGTGCTCATATTTGTGAGAAGGTAGAATGGGTGAGAGGAGGGAACCCCACATGGAGGGTGGGCCCCTCCCACCTTATGTCATATTAATGAGCACCTCCAATTCTAAAACAAAGGCCCTTCAAGCCCCTCCTACTTGCAACTCCTCTTGCTTTGACGCCATCTCGAGCCTAACCAACTCAAGAGTTATTAATCATTCCAAAACTTGAACCTTCAGGGAGTTAGGGAGCAGGATGACTCCATAGAGTTTGTTTTCTTTATATATATATATATATATATATATATATATATATATAGAAAGAGCTCGATGCAGTGGTTTTTAAATAAAATATTAAATCAATTATTTAATAATTAATTAAATTAATACAAAATAATTAAATACAATACTGACAAATTAATCAACTTAATTAATAAAATTTATTTCAATAGCCATATTTACATATTTAAATTATTTGAATTTATAAAATAAAGGTAAAATAAATAGTCACATTTAAAGCTTATGCGGTAAAATTCAGTCAAACTTTGACTAAGCCTAATTTCCAAACTGTAAATCCAAATAACGTGAAACTTGAACTGTTGGAAAGTTGGTGATAAAATGCACTCAATGAAGCAGTCAAAATGAAAATCTAAGAAAAATGAAAATTCCGCACAATTAACAAAATTAAAGCATTAAAGAAGTGATTTGACCAAAATTTACATGGAGGGTTCCCATAATGAGTTTGAAAAATTACGGGGCTGTTGTGCCCACAATAATTGGCGACACATGGGGACGAAGAAGTTATCTTTGTTTTAGATAATAGGCTTAAATTTACCAAAGATTGAAGTAGAAGATTTCGAAAATTTTCTTTTACACTACATTTCGAAGGGTCCCACATAAGATGAATCCAGGTAGATAAGTTCATAAAATTGAAAGTACTTGAATACCCAATCTAAAATAATGAATCCAAATGTAAGGAATAATTATTGTTTTAAATTGTCTCTCCACTATTGGATAGTAAAGATAGCTAGGAGGCTTTTAAAGATTAGTATGCATCAATTAGAAATGATATTACCTCTTTTTCTCGACATCGCTTCATTGTCAACATGCCTATTTAGTACCTGGACGAAGTTGTCTTGATACTATGTATGCATTGACCCGCTGCCAGCGAGCCTGTTCAATGCCTTGACGGGTTTGCATACACGTCACACACATGTGTGCTTTCAACCCTCTTATGTCACCCTTTTGATTAGTATGTTTAGAGAATTGTTTTTAGTAATTGGGTGAAAAGAGGGGTGGTACAAGAGGCTTTCTATTTGAGGAAATTGATGTGATACTAGATTAAGTTTGAGCCACCAGTGCTCTTCATCTACCAATGTAGAGGTTTTAAATGTGGAGGGTATCGGAGGAATTCAAAGCAAAGACTGTAAACAATTCACTCTTTTATAAGGTTGAACTTATAATACTTGAATCATATCCTAATGTTCCCCGTACATTATGGTGGATGCAAGAGAAAGTGTAAACTTGATAAAATTGACCTTTAGATAAATGAAATCCTATTGAAAAGAGTGAGTAAGATTTCCCCATGTTAACCAATTGATGTTGGGTGAGAAAAAATCCCCCATATAGATTTTGGGAATATAAAAAAAAAATCCAATCTAAAAGCAAAGATGAAATCAACACACTTCAATATTCGCAAATGAAGAAAATGGAAACCCAAAAGAAAAGGCAAATGAAAAAGCCATGAATGAAAGAAAACTCCAACAAGACGACATATAAAAATGTTGGAATTTCTAAGTCTAAATGTTAGAAATCCTTCATGTACTATCTGATTCATTTCTGCCTACTTGTTCTATTTAATTAACAAGTCATTTACCATGTAAATACTAAAAACAATTACAAGTACATGCTCAACACATTACAAATCATCAACTGAAGGAAAAATAAGCACACAAGTGACACCATTGTTTTTGGACCGATGTCCCTAGAAAAACCTAATGCGGGAAAACCGATGCAACTATCTGAGGTTTTTATTATTAAGCAGTTTTAGAATACAATCTGGGTGCCAAACTCGCTCACACAGCAAAGAATGATCTCGACAGTAGTACCTCTCAGTCGGAGACATATATTCCAGCTAAAACCCCGGTTGAACAATCCCTCAACTCTCAGCTCCTAATTTGCCCCATAATATCTTAAGTGTCTGCCTCTAGGGATTGCGTCAGCCTCTTTGGCCCAACGTCAGCCTATCGTCACCCCAAATCACCTTGCGTCAGCATCTGGAGGCACTACATCAGCCTCTAGACGCGCTACGTCAGCCTCTAGAGCCTCTGCGTCACCCACGATGGCTCTCTTTGGCACTTCGCAGCTCCTGGTTGCCTCCGCGTGGGTCCTGACTGGCTCTGCATGGCCTCTAGTTGGCTCTGCGTCCCTCTCTCCCGGATTCTGTGCTGATTCTCCTGGTACCCTCTCTGCCTCTCCACTTCTGTATTCACTACCCCTCAGCTACAACTCTGATCACTCCTTCGATTTCCTTAGCAAGCCCTGCCCCAAAAAATTGAATTCTTGATCAACTCGATGTGTTCTCCAAGTGACCCTCAAGCCTCCTGTTATACTTTTCTCGTTGAAAATTCAACAGCCGGGATTAAGTCCCTATTCAACAGCTAAAATTAACTCTAGCTTGATCCATGAATTTTGGACCCTTTTAACACAGTTTTATATTATTTCACATTAATATTTTATTTTCCCTAAGTTTAGACTTAGGGACTCCATTAAAAATGTTAATTATTTTAATATCTCCCAAACTGTTTAGAATCCGCCCAAACCATTTTTGGGTATTGGAGACCTCATGTGCTTTAGCTTCTCCACCAATTTTCGTGGCTAGAGCACATATGATGCTACTCCAAATCAACACTCCCTCTTAGCAAGGACTGTGCTCTAGTAATGCTCTTCATTGAGCATCACCTTGATCATCTGGCATTGGTCTTGGTGCTGATGTTAGGCTTGCTGCCCAACATCCTCTATACTGCTGCATCATGTACTGCTACCCATGGCCCTACCACTGCCACTGCTGCATCTTTACGGCAATCCCTCTGATCATGCTGCATCGTTTTGCCCATAACACTGCCACTGCCAACTGCTACACTGCAACTCAGTTACTGAGAAGTAAGTAATTGATCTCCTAACTCTGACATCTCAGTCAGGCTAGATACATCCACGATGTTCAAACTCCTTCTGTTACTGACAAGTGCTCCCTCTCTGACCTCTGCGTTGCTGCAACAACCCCATGCACCTCACACTACTGCCTCACGATGTCCTGGGACTCTTGCACTATAGCTCCCTCTATCGCTCCATCTGCATGTGTCCCTACTGACATTGCCAGTATTACTACTCCTCTTTGGGGGTCTCGTAGCAAGGTGTAATCCAAGAGGCTGGGTACCTCGAGGATACTGCCTCTCATCACCTGTAGTCCATCTGACTACAACTCAATGTCTCCCCACTTCCTCTTAAGTGGTGTTTGAGCACTCATGGCACAACCATCATCTGTCTCCACTTCCTTCTCCACTCTTGATAGCATAACCTTGGTCTCGGAACCCTCTCCCTTGCTCTTCTTCCTCGGACACTGGTTGTCATAGTGACCCAGTTCACCACAGTGGAAGCATTTGACCTTGGAGAGGTCCTTCTTCTTCCGTTTCTCTTGCTTTCCCTTAGATGCTAGGGCAACATCCTCCTCTTCCTCCTTCTTGATTCTAATCCCCTTGCTGCTGCTTCCTGCCTTTGTCAGCCGTCTTATCTCTTCTTGGCGAAGAGTTGCCCACAGTTCCTCCTAATCTGGAAGGGTCGACTTGTCGAGTATGCTCTGGAAAGACACCTCACAGTCTAATGAGACTGCATTCAGGGCTGTCCTCACCATCAATTCTTGATCCGGCGTGGCCCTTATGGAAGTTAACTGATCCTAGATCTCCTTCAATTAACCAAGGAAGGTGTCGATCTGTTCTCCCTTCTGCATCTGGTATGGTCGCAACTGGTTTTCTAGTAGCATCTTCCTTTGCACGGAAGTATGTTGATATAATTCCGTCAGGGCCTCCCACATCGCATTTATCATTTACTTTTCGGCAATATGTGGTACTACATGGTCCTTGACCTCATCAAGGATGATGCTCTTGGCCCTCGCCATTGCCTCCTCATACTTGTCGTTCTCAATTGGGTCAACTGGGATCATTGTCGTCTTCAAGGTGAAGTGCTTGAGACGATTCCTGTTTAGAATGGACAATATTTTGGCCTTCCAAACTACGAAGTTTGAGGCTCTGTCCAGTTTGTCCTGGTCTCTTACCCCGTCCACTGCCATTTCGTTGTTCCTCTACTTCCCTTTTGGAAGTTCTCGGTGTGACTCCCTTTGAGCCTTGATTTCCCTCGTGAAAACCCCTCTGTGAATGTCGATATGGCCCCAATTCGATCGTTAGTGCAGCTGCACCATTGATCCAGATTTCTTGGCTAGAAATCCTCGACAACAACTCCCTCCGCTTTGGTCTTGCCCTGTTAGGTACTATTCTGACCACAATACCCCACCAGCTTCACTGCGCAACTTACCCACGACCTCCTATGCCTCAACAAACTAAAGGTTAGAGCTAATAGGCTCTGTGCAATCCCGACACCAATAAAATCTGTACCTCCTGGCCATGGGCGTCAATCCTTTCTGACTGAGAAAGATGATCGGGCACTGCGTAGGTCAGGTTTGCTCCCTTCTGCCACTACGTTGGTCCTCCTCCAGCTCAAACTTGATGACGCAGGCACCGCGTCACCCCTCCCTTGCTGCTTCTCCGCTAGGAACAACTTATGTCACTCGGGACAACTATTTCTGATGATGCTGCTTTGCTCGACTGATGCCCTTAGTTCTCCTGTGATCTGCAACCATGCTCTGATACCATATTGGAATTTCTAAAATTAACTGTTACAAATCCTTCATGTACTTTCTGATTTATTTCTGCCTACTTGTTCTTTTTAGTTAACAAGTTATTTACCATGTAAATACTGAAAATAAATACAAGTACATTCTCAACACATTACACATCATCAACTGAAGGAAAAACAAGCACATAAGTGTTACCGTTGTTTTTGGACTGATGTCCATAGAAAAACCCAATGCGGGAAAACCAATGCAACGATCTGGGGGGTTTTATTGTTAGGCAGTTTCAAAATACAATCTGGGTGCTAAACTGGCTCACCCAATAAAGAATGATCTCGGCAGTAGTACCTCTCAGTCGGAGATAAATATTTCAGTTAAAACCCCGGATGAACAATCCCATAGCTCTCAACTCCTAAACTTCCCCACGAAATCTCCAGCGTCTACCTCTAGGGACTGCGTCAACCTCTCTGGCCCAACGTCACCCCAACTCACCTTGCGTCAGCCTCTGGGGGCACTGCGTAAGCCTCTAGAGCCTCTGCATCACCCACGTTGGCTCTCTATGGCAATGCGCAACTCCTGGCTACCTCTGCATGGGTCCTGACTGGCTCTGCGTGGCCTCTAGTTGGCTCTACAACCCTCTCTCCCAAATTCTGCACTGATGCTCCCGGTACCCTCTCCGCCTCTTTGCTTCTGTATTCACTACTCCTTAGCTACAACTTTGATCACTCCTTCGATTTCGTCAGCAAGCCCTACCCCAGATAATTGAATTCTTGATCAACTCGGTGTGTTCTCCAAGTGACCCTCAAGCCTCCTCTTATACTTTTTTCATTGACAATTCAATGACCATGATTAAGTCTCTAATCAATGGATACGATTAACTCTGGCTTGATCCATGACTTTTGGACCCTTTTAACACAGTTTTATATTTTTTTTCCAAAGAAAAAATCAAACTTTTTATTACCAGGATAAAAAGTTACATAGTATATGCCAAAGCATTCGATTTGCTCTATAACTTGTTGATCATAGAGCTCACTGGATGAGAACATTCTGTCCAACCAAACATTTAGAAAACCATTGAGCAGATGCACGGCCTCCTCATATGAGGAAATTTCGGCCCAGTGCCTGTCAAAGGTGGAGGGCACACAAAAAATAAAAACAAAAATAAAGACAAAACTTCAAGTGAAAAGGACCACAGCGAGAACAAAGGAGCTGACATTTGGGGGGATCGTGACTACCTCCCCTTTTTCTTCTCAACCTTTCGCCATTCTCCTTGGGACGGAATTATGGGAACAAGTTGAAGTGGATTTTCATCGCCGGGTCGAGGGTTTTCCTTGTCTGAATCAAAGGTGTTTGATGAATGTTGCCTTTTGGTTCCACTTATTTCCATTGAAGTTGAATTCTTTCCGGATTGCGATTCCATAGGCTCTTGTGTAGAAGTCTTCTGAGTTTCTGTTTGGTTGTTTTCATTTGGAACGGGTTCTTCCTCCTCATCTGAATCTGAATGGATAATTTTCCATCCCTTTTGTTGATTGCCGGTTTTCTTCCTTCTACGACTGTTCTTTTTGTATTCTAGACATGTATTTTGGAGATGTCGAGTTTGCCTACATATTCTGCACTTGAAAGCTGTATTTTCATAATATAACGAGTGCATCCAGCTACGGCCTTTGTATTTTATTTTTATGCTTCCTGGTAATCCTTTACTGAGGTCTACTTCAACGCATATGCGTGCGAAAGTAAAAATTCTTTCATCTATTCTTTGTGTATCCATTTTAATATATCTGCCTATAGTGTTGCCTATGCTTGCGAGTACCTTTTGGTCCCAAAAATGGATAGGGAGATTATGAAGACGTACCCATACAGGCATTCTAGAAACAACAAATGTGTTTGCATCAAATTCCGGGAACCATGGAGTTATAAAGAGACCCAAAGATCCCCAGAACCAAGGTCCCTGAATCACAAGATCTCTGACTTCTGATGATTGAAATTTAACTTTAAAAAACCCCTTGGAATAGAGGTGGGTCTCACAGTCCAGAGGCCATTTTGTGAGGATCCAATGAAACAGATCCAAGGGCTTTGGCCAAAATCCATTAAAACAACATATGATGGCTAGCTTTTCATAGACGCAGCATACCTTATCTGCTTCTACTGTATCGATTGTTAGTTTTGGAGTGTGCTGCAGTTGCTCCTCTATGTATGGAATTGGTTATGATCCAACCTGCTTTGAAGCTGTTGGAGAAGCTTTCCCCCCTTGTAAAATATTCTTGTAAGATGTTCCTTCACTTCTGTGTTGCTGGTGTAGAATTGGGTTGCGATTTAATTTGGATCTGCTTCCTCCTTCTATTGATTTGCTGGTTGCTGCACCTCCTCGTAGTCTCATATTGAGAATTATTGTAGATCCTGGTTTGATGTTGCAGTCCTTTATGGATCTGAAATCATGTAGCGATATGCCCCCTGTTAATAAGTGTTGCTTGCTAGCCGAGTAGCCGATCTAATTGGCAATGTTGTTTTTCAAATCTATTACATTGTCTGTGGGATAAACCCAGATCAATGTTGTATTCCCCGTGGGCGTTCTCATGAAGATTTGAAAACTCTTGGGAATTTTCTTGGCACAGTTGACGATCTACGACCCCGAACCCGTTTGGAGATCTTTCTTTTCCACTAAAGTGGCTTCGTTACTTGCCAGATTTGGCCCATCCAGATCTGCATAAGATCTGCATAGAAAGACCCTACCTCGGTGCCAGACTTCCATAATCCAGGGTGCAGGTAATAAGAAATTGACTTAGTTTTCCCTTGCCCCCTTGATTTTCACTGGGCACTTACTCCTGGTCGTCAATGGCCGTAAGCAGTCTATCTCTGCCTTGATCTCGTAAACAAATCTATGGAGTGGCCATGCCTTTAGGAAACCATATGCGTCTGATCCATGGAAAGAAGGATCCGCGGACAGAAAGATAGCTCTTTTGCTAGATCCAGGCCTTAGCACTGCTTGAGGCTCGAGATCTAATCTCCCAACTGCGTGAGAGCTTCGATCTAGCCCTAGGAAGCTCCCCTCCTCCGATTGCAAAATGACGGTGACAATAATCGCTTGGAGGTGATCGCAGATCTCGGTCTCTTTGCAGATTATTTCAAGAATGGAATCTATTAGTTTAGCTCCCTCGGTTAAAAGCCCCTTGGCCCAATTGTTCTCTGCACCTTTCTGACCAAAAACAAAATTATCAAGCGTGAAGATCTGTCCATAAAACCCCGTCCGGAGGCTGTCCCTAGTTCACGACTCCAGATCCATTAAGACCGCTCGAGCTCGATTAATCCCTTTTTTTTCCTCGGGCATGAACCATCATTTGGACGCGTACACGGAAGCCATGGCCGGTCTGCGAAGTCTCGAACGCAAACTCCTTCAACAAAGTTTTATATTAATTCACATTAATATTTTATTTTCCCTAAGTTTACACTTAGGGACTCCATTAAAAATATTAATTATTTTAATATCTCCCAAACCGTTTAGAATCTGCCCCAACCAATTCTGGGTATTGGATATCTCATGTGCTTTAGCCTCTCCACCAATTTTCGTGTCTAGAGCTCATCTGATGCTACCCCAAATCAACAAAAAATATGTCTCAAAACTAGTGAATATATGGAAGTCATGTGTGTTTTGTTAAGTTGAGATATCGATGAGTTATTTTTTTTTACACGATGGGAAAACCTATCATAATTCAGTTGTCAAACCAGCAGTGCCTGCTAATCGCAAATGCAGGCTGAATCATCACCATTATTCAAGGAACACCACACAACCTGGAATAACCTACTAGTGGTCTGTAAGGGAGCAAGCTTTCACTCTTGCCAGATGCCTTTGGGTGTTGGGTTGTTAACTGGTTTATTTATGTTTGAGGAAGACGAGCTCTTAGCCAAGCAGAAGCAATTTTAGGGCATACTCTAGGCCCCGAGATCTTGATGAGTTATGTCTCACAAATTGTAACTAATTAGGCTTTTATTAAAGAAAAAAGGATTCCTAAAATTAGGGATTTTAAAATAGAGGGCAACCATGGATAAAAGATGAAGTTGCATCAAATGTCTCTTGTTTAGTGAATATATTGTTTCAAAAGAAATAACAATATACTTAAATGAAAACAAGGTAAAGTAAAGAGACAACTTGATGCCACTCACTTGCAATTAACTATCATAACAATTGCTTCTTTGAGCTAGAAGGGGTGTAAAGTAAACTGAAAAATTTGTAAGCAATATTCAATGTAACTAATGGGGACTTTGGGAAAAAATTTAATGAGGAGGGTGTAACTAATGAGGATAGTGTTCGGAAAAAATTTCGGCATTTTATTAATGTTTAATTTTAATAAAGTTTCTTGATATTTTAATAAATTTAAATATTAAATAAAACCAATATAATGTAACATAAAAATTAATTGAATAGTATAAAAAATACATAAAATAAATTTAAATAAATCAAATATTATAAAATATCAAGAAAAATAATTAGAATTAAATAACATGTATGCAGTGAGAGTTTCAGAGGGTCACGAGCTGATGTTTGTGAGAAGGCAGAACATATTGGAGGAGGGGAGCCCATGTGGAGGGCAAGGTCCTCCCCCTCACGGCTCCTCTAGCTTCGACGTCATCCCAAGTCTAACCATCCCATGAGTTATTAAGCTTTACAAAACTTGAATCTCCGAGGGGCTAAGGAGCGGGATAAGACCATAGAGTTTGTTATATATAATTTTATTATAAGGTATAATTTATATATATATATATAATTATATATATATATAAATAAGGTTCGGTTTCGCTGGGTTTTAATAAATAATTAAATTAATAGTTTAATCAACTATTATTAAAAAAAATTAAATAATTAAATATATTTAAATTAATTAAATTTATAAAATAAAGGTAAAATATATTTTAACATATTTAAAGCTTAGGCAATGAAATTCAACCGAACTCTAACTTAGCCTAATTTCCAAATCGTAACTCCAAATAATGTGAAACTTAAACCATTGGAAAGCTGGTGATAAAACACACACAATGAAGAAGTCAAAACAAAAATTTGAGAAAAGTGAAAATCATGCACAATTAACAAAATTAAAGCATTAAAGAAGTGATTCGACCAAAATTTACATGGAGGGTCCCCATAATAAGTCTGAAAAATTATGGGGGTGTTGTGGTCACAACAATTGGCGACACACCATGATGAAACATCTATCTCTAGTTTAGATAACAGGTTTAAATTTGCCAAAGATTGAAGTAGAAGCTTTCAAAACTTTATTATACACTACACCATTTTGAAGGGTCCCACATAAGATGAATCCAGGTAGATAAGCTCATAAAAATGAAAGTACTTGAACATCCAATCTAAAACAAGGAATCCAAATGTAAGGAGTAATTATTACTTTAAACTTTCTCTCCACTATTGGATAGTAAAGATAGCTAGGAGGCTTTTAAAAATTGGTATGCATCTAATAGAAATGAAATTACCTCTTTTTCCTGACATCGCTTTGTTGCAAGCAAGCTTGTTTAGTACCCCGACGAAGTTGTCTTGATACCATGTATGCATTGACCTGCTCCCAGCAAGCTTGTTCAATACCCCGATGAGTTTGCATACACTCCCCACAAATGTGTGCTTTCAACCCTCTTATGTCACCCTTTTGATTAGTATGTTTAGAGAATTTCTTTTAGTAATTGGGCGAAGAGAGTGGGGTGGTACAAGAGGCTTTCTATTTTAGGAAGTAGATGTGAGACTAGATTAAGTTTGACCTACTAGTGCTCTTCATCTACCAATCTAGAGGTTTTAAATGGGAGGGGTATGGGAGGTATTCAAAGAAAAGAATGCAAACAATTCATTCCTTTATAAAAGTGAACTTATACTACTTGAATCATATCTTAATGTTCCTCGTAGATTATGGTGGATGCACGAGAAAATGGAAACTTGATAAAAATGACGATTAGATAAATGAAATAGTATTGAAAAGAGAGAGCAAGATTTCCCCATGTTAACCAACTAATGTTGGCTGAGAAAAATTCCCACATATAGATTTTGGGAATATCATAAAATCCAATCCAAAATCAAAGATGAAATAAACACACTTCAAAAATTGTAAATGAAGAAAATAAAATCCCAAAAGAAAAGGCAAATTAAAAAATCATGAATGAAAGAAAACTCTAAGAAGACGGCTCATGAAAATATGTCTCAAGGCAAGTGATTATATAGAATTTATGTGTGTTTTTCTTAAGTTGATATCTCAATGAGTTATATCTCGCAAAGTTGTAACTGATTAGTCCATTATTAAAGAAAAAAGGATTCCTAAAATTGGGGATTTTACATTAGAGCGAATCCATGGGTAAAAGATGAAGTTTCATCAAATGTCTCTTCTTTAGTAAATATCTTGTTTCAAAATATAGAATAAGATACTTAACTGAAAACAAGGTAAAGTAAAGAGATTCCCTCGTGCCTTTCGCTTTCCATTTAATTATCATCACAATTGCTTCTTTGAGATAGAAGGGGTGTAAAGTAAAATTAAGGGTTTGTAATCTTGCTAGCAACATCAAACCTTTAGTGTAACTAATGAGGATTTGTAAAACCAGAGCTGAAATTAGAAAATACTAAAATATACCTGAAATTAAGAACAAAATGAAAAATAGGCATATGAGATTTACCTCGAAGGATTTCCTTATGATTTACCTTAATAATATCAATCTCCTCCAAATTCATTTTTCAAGAAGAAACTTCTCTTTATGATTCAAATCAAATAATAGAACAAAGTTTCAACTTTACAAAGTTCACATGCCTATGATCATTTAATTTTATTGAATCTAAACTAGACCGAGCACTAAGCTAGAAAATAATAGCCCATTTTGAAGGAACCAAGAATAAATAAAAATCATGAGAAATAAGAATGAAAACAATGGAAAATTTGAAGAATGCACTTTGCTTTGTATTGCATCTTTTGATAACCTTTCTTGCGAATTCTGATTTATGTTGTGCACTTTGCATGATGCTAGTGAGAATGAGAGCCTGTTGATTACATGTGAGCCTCAAAACATTCTTGAAAATCGAATTAAACAAAGTTAAAGACCCAACTTATGCACTTTAAAGAAATAAAATTGAAAGAGTATAAGCTCTTGATGCTCATGATTAAGGCTTTGAATTTCACTTTCACATTCAGCCAATGTACTTGATGAATTTTCAACACTTAATGCTAGTGATTAAGGATTTTAATTTCATTTTCACATTCATCCAATGTACTTGGTGAGTGTTCAACACTTAATCATTCAATATGCCAACATAGGATGTTTAAGGATCGAAGAACACAAATTTGAAAATGACCATAATAAATGAAGCAAAAACAAGAAAATTACATTGCTATTTACATAATTGTTACAGATAGTGTTACATGAAACTTGGGATTTGTTTGAAATAATTTCCTTCCCACAAGAGTTAGCCAAGATAATGTAATAAAAAAAATTACTGGCATCTACTTGTGAATGAGAAAGAGGCTCAAGACTACAACCAAGAATGGGAACTTGAATATTGTCAGGATCAAGAATTGGAATGGATTTTTCTTCAAGAAAATTGGTGTCATCATGGCGTTTTGGTAGTTCAATATGAGAATCAATTTTAGTGATATCAGTAGGGAGATCCCTCAACTTAAAACATGGATTGACATTTTTTTGTCAGTCAAAAGAACTTCCGTTATAAACTTAAAACATGGATTGACGTTTTTTGTCAGTCAAAAGGACTTGCATTATATTATCAGATAAAATCATATTACATTGTGATGGCCTATGACTCTCCCTACTTCACTCCAACCGAATTTTTTAGTAAGGAGAGCCATACAAAAATGTAAAATATGTATCCATTAATTTCATATATCCCATGAACAAAATGTCCAAACATTTCAAAAAACATATTGAAATATAAAGCAATCAGTAAATATCATATCAAGGAAGGGGATGAAAATATTGACCACCTGGAGCTCCTAGAGGACCATGGCCATCATGGACATGGAAATATATGTGACCAAATAAGCCTCAATTTCATCCAATCTTTCATTTGTACGACACTGGCTACGTCTCACAAAATTCAGCCTCAAACTCATTTCAATCCTCATATTTGTGTTCATGGAGGATGTCCAGGTTGGCCTGGATATCCCTCAATTGATTGACAATTGTGCCAAGGGAGGGCAGTTGAATTATGCAGCCCAGCAAGAGGGCTTGGCCTTGCGCTACTTCTCCTTCCAATTCCATGCCACCCTTCTCCTTGTCACTCATGGCCCCCGCCCTTTTGACTTGAACTCTCTACTACCCCCGATAGACACCTCCTCTATGGGGTCTACCATGTTGGCATATCATCACTATTTCTTGGACTTGAAGCAACATCCACCAAGATTGAACACCAGGAAAATAACCTCACCCATTGTTCAACCTATGTGGGAACACACTGAAATTTCTAAACCATGGACCTAACACCAACCTAGACTCAAAATAAGGTTCTAGGTGAGCTTAGAACTTCTAGAACATAGAAGAGTAGCAGAACCAGTCACCCTGAGGAATATACACACCAAAGTCGAAGGGAACTCACATCCATAGGCCAACAACACATTGGATCAATGCAGCCCACTTTTGGTCCAGACACCCACAAAACTAGTATAAAGCCAAGACCCAAGCGAGTCTTTGAGGTGTGACCACTCTGGGTCGAGGGGTGAAACGCCCACCACATTTCCCGTGCACGAAAAAATAGAGGCCACTCAAACACCCAGTACACCCACCCACGGGCCAAAGCATCAAGATCACATGTATATTATACTTATAGCGCCACACAATAAAAATAGAAGCTTGAAATCCAAACCAAGCACAAGATAAAAGGATTACCATCATAATTTTTCAATGTTGATGGGCTGAGACCACAAGGATGGACGTCGACCAATTCTGACAAGGGAAGCCTCAGGGCTATCAGACAACTGTAATCCCCTTCAACACTGAACCTAGATCCCAGATAAGCACCTTGTTAGTTTTGATGGTTGGGTAGCATCGAACACGTGTTCTAGTCTCAAATTTGGTTACAAAGGCTTAAAAACACAAGAGCTCCATAACCTGAAAAAAGTTTCTGGTGAAAAAACCTAGAGATGGATAAATTAACTTAATTATGAAATAATTAAATATTTCCTGAGTCTAACTTAGGAAAAGTGATTAATTAACAAGAATTAATTAAGAAAGGAGATATTTCTCTAGAAACTCACATGGATCAACTTAGAGATGATCTTAAATTTTGATGAGGACTTAATCATCGTCACTTGTTCACCAACGAGAGATATAAAAGGATGTCATTGGGGTTGGAATTATATATACCGGAGGTGGAGTTCCTTGGCAAAGATCAAGTGTCAAGCAGTTGAGCAGAGAGAGTTAGAGATAGAGGGGGCGCAGAGATAAAGAGTTTGGAGGAAGTTTTCCAATTTCGGAGAGGCACACAACAAGTGGCAAAGTGATTCCACAAAGAAATTGCACAAGGACTTCACAGGGGCTTCAGTCTAACAGTTTGATTTAGTTGAGAGGGAGCTCGATTCAACTTCTAGAAGCTGGGAAGATTTTCGAAAAGGCTGGAGAGTCACTTCCACCTCAAAGACAAGTAATATGGCTTGATCAGAGGCTAAGATACTCCACATGTGTGAGGGGAAACAAAGTTACTGCGTAGAGGGTCTGCGCAAGGGTTTGGATGACCAAATTTTCTGTGGCAAGCAGTGTCAGGATTGCTTATGGAGTTATAATTTTTTTCTCTCTAATATTTGTGCTATATATTTGCTGATTGGATAGCCAATTAGGCATCCATAGATTGTACTTAGATTATTTCACTGCTGCATAATAATAGAACCTTCATATGTTGCACTGATTTTCCCATATTGGGTTTTTCAATGGACATTTGTCCAAAAATAATGGTGTTAACTTTATTGTGTGTGTGCCACAATTTTCTCAGTTCCATTTTTTTTTTTGTCGTGGCATTTTTAGTTTTGAAGAATTTCAGTGTGATTTATTCATTGTTTGTGAAAATAAATAAATTTCATAATTAGTTAGTTAGAAGAATAAATCCCATTTGCTGCAATTGAAGGATTTTTTCACATGGTATCATATAAGTTTTGCATTGGGTGTGTGTTATATATTTTCTAGGACTGGCACACACGGGGTCTGGGGCAGCGGCTAGGGAAAAAAAATTGGAGCCTATATTTGGTGGGCGGACTTGCTTATGGTTTTGTGCATGGGTTTCGCACATGGTTTTGGGCATGATGGTTTTCTACCCATGGTATCTTGTATATCTGATCAAGGGAACTAGTATTATGTTCTAATCCAAGGTTAATGGATTGGGGTTTATGAATGCTTCAACATGTATATATATATGTATCGTAACATTGAAAGGAATATAATGAAAAATCAATCTGGTAGTCCTGGTTTTGGGTTCTAGGGGAAAATATCTGTGTTTTTTTATGCTTCTCGCCATTGTATATTTTCTATTTTTAAGAAATTTTTTACAGGTAATTATTGTATAGGGTTAAAACCTACATTTTGAAGACAAATTGAGAGCTCAAAAACGAAAGAGAAATTTTGCAGCTTAAGAGGGAATCTCTTAGCAGAATTTCTAGGTTTGCATATAGGGCTAGGTAGGCAGTGCGAATTGATGGGAAGAAATTCAATTTTCAGTTGTTGGTGGTAAAAAAAGTCCGAACAACCTAGAAGTAGTTCTAGCAGGCAATGGTGTAGCTGGGTAGTAGTTCTGTGAGCAGATCATTCAGTTTGATTGGGAATATATGGGCACAGTTGATTAGCAACAATTTTGAAATAGAAGATCATTGTTGGGTGGAATATCAATAGCACACATAAAGGGATTTTTCTCAAAAGGTTTCCAGATTCAGTTATCTAGAGGAAATCCATAATTTATAGTTGTAGGTATGTTGACGGTGTTGGAAGCCATCATCAAGGAAGGGGTCTCCTCGATGTGAAGTCCCAATTAGACCCCACACTATTTGGAGTAGGAGCCCCAACTAGAATACAATCGGTTACCAAAAGTGGTGGTTTCAAAGATGTGTCTTGGCTATGATAAACATATAGAATGATATATACATGACTTTGGTGATAGTAAGTGTATGAAATTTGTGAAGCATCAAATGTAATGCATGAAAGGTTTCATCACATCAAAGGGAAATAAGTGAGCCCATTAGAAGAAAGTAAGAGTATTAACTTAAAATAGACACATGAGCAATATGAAAGAATCATTAGTTAATCTACAAAATAGTTCACAAGATAACAACGATCATAATAACATAAACAACATGCATTAAAAAAAATCATACTAAAGCAAACACATTAATTCATAAGCAATAGCATAAATGAAACAAAATACTCACAAATATACAAAGAATAGTATTACTATATACATGACATATATATGAAGACATGTCAGCTCTGAGCTTCTTATTATAAAGTGAAAGTTCCAAGCATACAATTGCATTGATAAGACACTTTCCCCAATAGTGGAACATGAAACCAACACTTTCTTCTCCAAAGAATGATATTCCTCCTATGATAAACTAGAGAAGCTAAGGCTCCAAATCTAAGCTTCCAAGCCTTTGGTTCCAAGCCCTTTTGCTTGAGTTATGAGGGTTTATTTATAACAAATGAGATGGCCCTTCATCTCCCTTTGTGACCTTTGAGCTACCCTCATGAATTTTGTTTTTTTTTTTGTCTTTTCCTAACCAATGAATTTTCATATTCCACAATTGACTCTTGGACTTCTACTTACATATTTATTTCAAATAAAATAATACAAAAACCCATATAAGACATCAACGGTTAGAGCCTAATAAGACAAACTAGACACATTAAGCTTGAGTTTGAGGAAACTCTAGCTCGACAACTTCAATTTTCAATTTTGTGGTTACATATTGATGCCAAGATTTGTATTGTGTGATCGTCTCCTCAAAGTTTTCTAGAAGATTGGCTGAAAACAGAGTCTAGCTTCCATTGCATATGGGTAAATGGATTCGGAACCAGTTTTCCCTTCTTTCTGCAGCAAGAATGACTTCACATTGTTCTTAGCAGTACCACCTATGTACTTTTGCATGTTGTGTATGTTAACCTCCAAGTCTTATTTAGTAGTGATATGATTAAGCTAGTTCAGTTATTCCTCAATCTCCTGCCTAACCACATTTCTACCCTTCGTTTATGCTCTTCTTCTGCTTGCATTTCCTCCTATTCCTCCCTATGCTTCTCTTGCTTTTATATCCACTTTTCTTCCTGTTTCCTCTCTAATTCTGGTTGATTCTGGAGAAAATAAACCAGAAAGCAAAACATATTTACAAAGATTTACCTAGAGAAACAAAATATAACCAGCAATAAGTATGCACATAAACAATACACACAATATTTAACCGAGAAAAAACCCAACTCCGGGGAAAACCCACCCTAATGAAATTTCAATAGCCTTGGCCAAAACCTTGGCCAACCCAGCCAAGCAATCCTTCACTGCTCACATCTATAGCCTGATTTACAATGAAGTCCTCTCAACCTTTTATAGGCTCCATTACATGCAATACCATGGGCATAAAACCATGGGTACATGATACCTTGTGCCCAAAAACCACTACTATTAGACTTGGTCAATTTTGAATCTAACTCTGAGTCAATTTTACCTAAAATTCACCCCTTAAACTTGACTTAGGGTTCCTTGACTAAATGCAACCAAAAATTCTTAGTGAGACAACCCACCTCACTCTAGCCATTACCCCCGTCAAAGTTTTTACTAGAGGTATTTATTAACCCGACATCCCCCCTATCACTTAGGTCTAACCCATAATTTACCAGTGATTACCCAATGGTATGCATGCCTTACTAGTCCTTACAGCCATATCCCCATTTACATGCAAAAAATTGACTCCATCATAATAATTAATAATATTTTTTTGTTTTTTGTTTTTCACCCTTTTGTTGTCTAGTGCTTAAGCCACCATTCTCACATTCAACCCTTTTGCACTCCAGATCCAATATTTGATCTTTGTAGCTAATGGCCTCCTAGCGGAGCTGACTCCTTCTACCTTCTTGTCCTCATTTGTATACCATCATATGTTCCATTTTGGTTGCATTAGCAATAGATGCCCTAGCTCCAATTCTTTCACCACTCTTATGACCTCTTCTACTACTGTGACCATCAAAGGTAGATTATTTATGTTCAAGCCCACGAGTTTCAATTTGGAGCATTGGAATGTTGTTACCTTAGCTGAAGCTAGATCCACCTTCAGCATCGCCACCATGTCGAACAACATAGCCATGCCAGATCTTGTAGCAATCACACTTTCCATACCCTTTTGCCTTGCAAGGCTTTCTAGCTCTGCACATGTTGTACACTCCAATCCACCCTATGACCATGAGCATCTCAATGGCCTAGGCATGAAAACTCCTTATCTTAATACTTTGTCACTCGCTCTACCTATTCACACATACAACAAGATTTCTATATCAAATCCTTGATGGGTAGTAAATAGCACCCTCAACAACCAATTTGGACATCATCAAACTAGAAAATCGAGAATATCTCCCTAGCCTCTACAGTGATTCAAGCTCATGCTTTCCAGATTCCAAGGTTGCCCGCTCAAGTTCACAATGAACACCGCCTC
The DNA here is from genome assembly GCA_000404065.3 of Pinus taeda. Classification (NCBI taxonomy): domain Eukaryota; kingdom Viridiplantae; phylum Streptophyta; class Pinopsida; order Pinales; family Pinaceae; genus Pinus; species Pinus taeda. The sequence continues at coordinate 145,125 of APFE030675242.1, forward strand.
CCATATGATTACACTCATGCATTGCACATGCCAAAAAATTCTCTCCAGTACTATCGTGTGTTGAACCATCACCAATTGGGATCTTAGTGTAATGTACCATCGCCCATTCTTGATGCTCCTTAACCCAGTCAAGGTTCATGCCTAACCATCATGCAGATCGTTGCAGATAGCACCATAGTGTTTGTTTTTAGTGTCTAGGTGATTACTTGATGGGTCACACTTCCTCTTGGTCATAGGTGTTGTGACTTGTTTTCAAGCGACATTATCTTGGATTCATGATAATGCCATTAGGCCCACTCCCCTATCCCATCGCATAAAATTTGTTTCCATCGAGTTAAATACATAGTTGACTATGTATATTGGGGCATGCACCTAGCCCCTAGAATAACTCATCGAGGGTTGCCTCGATTCGTTCCCTTTCACCACACTTTGTTACTCATTGAGCCACGATAAATGAATACATCGATATCTATCTAGGGCCACCTCCCAAGAATTAGCGAGCTCAAAAAACACTATCATCCCAGTCACAAAATATTGCTCAACCATCAGACATAGCATCGCAGATGTCGTTGTGGCTACCTAGTTACTTGGCCAGGTGTCGCACTACCTCAACCACCATTTTGGACCTACGACTCTTCAGCCTCCTTTGCCATCGACAATCAATTGTGTATATACCACTTCTTCTTACAACACAGTCAAATGGCAGCTCATTCAATGCAGGCCTCCTCTAAAACTGTCTGCTAGCACCAAAACCATGGGTACATAATACCTTGTGCCCAAAAACCAAGATCTATTAGACTTGGTCAATTTTGACTCTAACTTTGAGTGAATTTTACATAACAGCTTCCTTCTCCTCTCTACCACCAAAGCCACCTTTAGAATAATTGGATTTTTCTTGAATTTACGGTTTTTCTCCTCTGCTCATCATGGGAAACCTTCCTCTTATAGTTAATACTCACTAGGGAGTGGTCTTTAGACTACTTTTCTTCCTGAGTAACACCTTGTTCTGGAACCACATGGGAAGGGCATGCCTTATCTCCTAGTGCACATAAACGAGATGTTGAAAAATGTAACTATTGTCGATCTTCATAATTTCACTTCAGTCATGATGTAATGTATTTATCAAAATAAAGAAAAATAATTTTATTATTAAATAAATTGACTTATTAAATCATGGGTTTAATGCTTCGGTTAAATGTTTTTGGGTCAAAGCCTCCATTGAAGGCTTCTAGGGTTCATGTCAAGTGTCCTTATTTGTGTCATAATGTAAAGAAACCTTCTTGGGATTTATTTGTTAAGAAATAAATTTATTTTTATGTAAATTATGTCTTTTAGGCCTCCTCCACCAAGTCAGCCTCAAACTGGACAAGTCGACCTATAAAGGTAGAAACTTGACCTCATTTGGAGCACTCACTCATTAAGTTCAATCTAAATCTTGTGGGGCTAGAAAAAGTGTGAATTTCAAGAAGGAAGAAGGAGAAAGCTAACAAAGGAGAAGGATGACACTATCTATCTAAGAAAGTAAAAAATTCCCCCTCTTACCTGACATGTGTGAAGTTTTGGATTGCTGGTCGGGGCTGAGATTTCGCAGTTGCTAGGGAGGTTGAAATTCTATGGTTGCTAGTGAAGTTGGGGCCGAAATTTATGGGTTGATGTTGGGTCATTATTTTTGGACAAAAAGTGAATATTGAAGTTTGTTTTATCTCATGGGAAGGCTGAATTGGTGGAGGAGGAAGGTCAATAGGTCTATCTCATATTGAATTACTGAAGGAAGAGTTCTTGACTGGGTTTTACCCTACATAGGGGTTTTAGTCCTGGATGAGTTCCTACATCTGGTATCCTTTATCTTTGTGTATTGGTTTTGGTAATTGCCTATCTACAAGAATTATGTCAAACCCAATGAAAGGAGAAAAAAAGATTAGAAGCAACCTCCAACTACATGGCCTGGAAAAAGAGAATAAACCACATTCTTGAAAAGAACAAAGTTTTGGATCTCGTTCAAGGAAAAATCAAGAAGCCTGTAGATGAATCAAGTGAAGAAGAAAATGCAAAGTATAGAGAAATCAAAATCCTGGCTATGAACCTTATAGTGGATGGAGTTAAGGATAACCTAATTCCATACATATCCAACATAAATTCTGCTCAAGAAATTTACAAGGCTTTCGCCAAATTGTTCACCATCAAGAACATTGGTCAAATACCAAGTCTCAAGAATGAATTAAGTACTATGAAAATGACAAAAGATGATATTGTGTCATCCTATTTTATAAGGATATCTAGAATAAGAGATGAACTCCAAGCAATAGATGAAGTTTTCCCACAAAAGGAGCTCATAATTACTACTGCTCTATGACTACCAAAATCTTGGAATGCCTTTGCATCAAGACTTAACAGTTGGAAGGATATACCAACATTTGAGAAAATGAAGAATGCATGTAGTCAAGAAGAAGCCCGAGTATTGTTTGTAAACAACAAGAAGGAGGATGAAGAAGAAAACATTTCTAATACTTATTCTGCTCGTCACAAGAAGAAGGGAACCTTCAAGAAGTTCAAAGGACCAAAGAAGAAAGTTGACCTATCAAAGAATGAATGCTACAATTGCCATAAAATGGGCGATTATAAAATTCATTGTCTTGAGAGTCCAAGGAATAGGAAGAGAGAAAGAGAACATGTTAATGTTGTTGATGAAGGTCCATCAAAGAAGAACAAAACTAAGGAATCAAAAGTCAAGGACTACTAAGTCTTATCCTACATATCCTTATTAGTCTTGTATTGTTTTCCTTTATGTTTTGATTTCTATAATTTGTAGGTCTAACATGTCATGTTAGAACATTTTTGAATTATTTTGATAATTTATGGGTATTCCTCTAGATTGGATTAAGATGGAGCCCTCTCCATTTTACCAAAGACAAGTATCTTGTTCTTTGTCTCCTCTTTCATGTTTGGATTTTCTCTCATATCAAGATTTGTTTGTGTTATATACTAATAACATTTTCTTTTTACTTTCCTTGGTAAGAAAAGATTGTAGAATACACAAAAGTTATGGAGGAAACTTCAAAGGATAAACTTGAAGCATGGAGGGAGTTATGCTGCAAAGGAATCCCTTCAAAGAATTGATGTTCTACAAGGTTTGATAAGAAGCAACTCAAGGTATGTCTTAAACTATAAGTTTTGTTATAAATTTATCTTCATGTAGAAGGTATGTTCATTCTTCTTTTGAAATTTGCTTTACATTATTGACATCATTTTGTATAGAGTTTTGAACCGTAAAGATTTTTGTTAGGGTGATTAATCATTAGATTGAATCTACCCTCATGATATTATTTAATCATTCTTGTGTAACTCTAACCTTTAGGGTTCACTATAAAAACCTAGACTCTTGTTGCTAAGGGTATGTCAATATTATGAAACCCTAGTCTACTTAGGGTTGTTTATTAAGTCTAGAAATCCTATTATTTTTATGTTTAGGGTTTTGGTATTATAGAAACCCTATGCCATCAGGTTTTGTTGTCAATGTCTAATTGAAACCCTAGATATTTAGAGTTTGGTAAATTAGGGTTTATAAGCTAAAACCCTTATGATAGTTGTAGTAATACCCTAGGAATGAAACCCTAGGTGTATGTTCATCTATTTTATTGAAATCCTATCGTGATCAAAATTGTTGCATTTCTAACTTTAATGTATTGATGTTTGTGTCTTGGGTTTACCTAGTAGATATTGTTGTGATATGCTAGTGCATGGTTATTAAATCTTAGTTATGTATATGCGAGTATGCTTATTGATACTCATGTTTTAGTTTGTGAATTCTAGGGTTTGTAACAAACCCTAACTAAAATTGATATTCTATGACTTGATGATATTATTGATATGGTTTAGCTTTAATGATAAAAATGCAGGGTTTGGAACAAACCCTAGTAGAGTTTGCCATAGAATATATTATTGAAACCTTAGATGAATAGTAGTATGATTGGATTGCTATTGAATTAATGATATGTAAGGCTTTGTAGATGGAGTCCATAGGGCTCATTCCTACACCCTAACAAGAGGTTGAAGTCTAGTATGTGACTCTCGTTGATTATGAACCGAACTAGATTTAGTTGTTTGATGTCTAAAGTCTAATGCTTCCATTGTATTATTGACATAATTTTGATATAATTAACTTCATGCTTATGTATATTTGTTTTTGTTTGTACTTGTTGTTTAAGTTTTGCAGGTAATAATATTCAAGATGTTGGAGATATTCGTAATTGAAAAATAATGATGAGCATGATAAAGTAAGCCATAAGGATGATAATGATCAATATGGACTTAATGAAGTCATAAAAGGTTGAAGCTTCTCTAATGTTATATAAAATTGTTTATCTCCCTAAATTAAGAGGGAGCATGGTTAGAAGAAAAGAGTACTTATTCCCACTTGAGAGGGAGGGCATTATGATAGTCATGATAGAAGAAATCAAAGAATTAGTAATTCTGCAATGTATTAAGGATGTCTTTGAGCTACTAAAGAAAGGAAAGAAGAAAAGCTTTCGAATATTTGAATATGAATAAATAAGTGGCAACAAGATAATTGAGAACCTTGAAGGTTTGCGTTTACTTGTATATGTATATTTGAAAGTTTGTTGTTGATTAGGGTTTTTGTTTGAATATGTAAATCCCTCCATAAATAAGGATTAACACTTGGGAAGCATGCTTGGATAAATGGATATATCTACTTTATTAGGGAGAGATGAATAATATAATGGCGGATTCTTGGGAGCACATATAGCGAGCCTATGTGTTGATCTATAGATCTCGAAGAGGGAGGGTGGCATTGGTCATGGAGCTCCAACCTTGGATACACACCTAGATCCCTGGGTTGATGGTTAGAAAGTAAGCATGATGGTACCTAAACTAGCTAAAAGCTTGAGTCCATCTTAGTCCCACCTAGATATAATACCCTGGTCAGGTTTCTAGTCTGCAACACTGAGTGTGCTAGAACTCTTCGTAGTTCATTTTGGAGATCTTCCATGTACCTTTATATATTTGTAATTATGAATACCTCCCTAGTTAAGAGGGAGCATTGAAAAATGTAACTAGTTTCGGTCTTCGTAATTGTACTTGAGTCATGATGTAATGTATTTATCAAAAGAAAGAAAAAGGAATTTATTATTTAATAAATTGAGTTATTAAAGCATGGATTTCATGCTTGGGTCAAGTGTTTTTAGGTCAAATCCTCCATTGAAGTCTCCTAGGGTTTATGTCAAGTATTCTTGTCCATGTCATAATGTAAAGAACCATGATTGGGATTTATTTGTCAATAAATAAATTTATTTTCATGTAAATTAGGTCTTCTAGGCCTCCTCCACCAAGTCGGCTTCAAACTTGACAAATCAGCCTAAACCGAGGGGCATAAACTACTATATAAAGGCAACAAATCAAACTCATTTGGAGCACTCACTCATTCAGTTCAATCTAAATATTACGGGGCCAAAAAAAGTGTGAATTTCAAAAAGGAAGAATGAGAAAGCTAGTGAAGGAGAAGGATGACACTATCTATCTATGAAAGTCAAAATTTCTCTCTTGAATCTCACATGTGCGAAGTTTTGGATTGTGGTTGTGGGCCAAAATTCTGCAGTTGCTAGGGAGGCTAAAATTTTGTAGTTGTTGGTGAAGCTGGGCTGAAATTTCTGGGTTGATGTTGGGTTGTAGCTGTTGGAGAGGAAGAGACTATTGAAGGTTGTTGTATCTTGTTGGAAGAATGACTTGGTGGAGGAGGAAGGTTTGTAGGTCTAAGGTGCTAGTCTATTTTATCTTGCATTACTGATGGAAGAGTTATTAACTGCGTTTTCCCCTACATATGGGTTTTAGTCGTGGCTGAGTGCCTACATATGGTGTCCTTGATCTTTGTGTATTGGTTTTGGCAATTTCTTAATGAACTAGGATAAAATAAGAAAACAAGATAGATAATAAGAACTTAAAGAAATCACAAGTAATTATCACTAAAAGAAAATACTTTTGCCTTTCCAATTTTCAAACACGAGAGACATTGTAGTGATTTTTCATCTTTTCTTCCTTTGACCTATCATAGGTCCTATAAGGTCACACAAAGTGTAACTTGCCACAATGATTCTTGCAAACTCCTTTGGGATCATACTGATGATAGTCTATTGTATTGAATTTGAAGTCTTCCAATTATTTCACTTCATTTTCCGCGACCTTCAAATTCTTAATCATGTAATATCCCATCTATAAGGGAAGAGAAGGTCATGGTCCTTTCTTCTTCCTTTCTAGCACTATGGAAAAACTCGTGACAAGACGATATGCGACCTCTTACATGAATATTTTTTTAGTGGCATCCCTCAGTAAGAGATGAGATGGTTTTTGGTAATCAAACACTCTAAGGTATGTGCCATCTAGTGAGGTTAACTAATCTACAACTTCTGATACTACATTCATTGCCTTGCGAGACATGCAACTTCTTCAAAAATAATCTGGTATAAGCCGCTCAAGAATTTATCAACCAACTTTTCAAAAAATCCCTTGTAGCTGCATTTGTCCAACAACTTACAATAGATATGGTTAGGAGGGTTTTTTGGAAGTCCATTTCCAATCGATGCCAAGGAAATAATTGTGAGAACATACACTTTCCAATAGGTAGGCAGACATGTAGAACTATTGTTTCTTGCCTTTTGGTGGATTTTTTTCCTTATTCACTTTTATCTTCAACTATTGAGAACAAGATCAAAATAGTTGAATATTGTCCCATGAGAGACCATCTAATACAACATGTAAACCCATCCTTCTAGGAAGGATTCAATATTCTTATATTGGTAAATTCGCCAACATAATACTATCAAGTATTGAAACACCTTTTCTAAGTGAACTGGTCTTATAAGTGTTTCTTGGTGTTTGACAAAACTTTGACGGGTCCTTCACCTACATCTTGACTACATCCTTAGTATTGAGATAGCCTTTTGATGCATATAAATAAGAGTACATTTGTTGTTCAGGATTAGGAAATTATTAGAACAAGTGAATGTCATGTGGATGGTAAGGGGCAAGCTGATGCCCATTAATGTTGTTAAAAGACATGCTCTTGGTGTCAAATCTTTTTAGAATCCATTTGATGACATTTGCACAAGGCAAGACTGGGAATTTGCAAGCAACCTATGCGAAGCCTTGACCGTTGGATGTTTATATAAACCTCTCTATCTTCCATATATGTTTTGAATTATGTGGTTGTGAATTCATCCTTAACAATATTCCATGTGATATATGAGTCCTTTTCAATGTACAACTATGTATTAGTGAAAGTGGGAATTGAGGATGAAGCACTTTCAACCACCTCTTTGACATTGCGTTATGTAGCTTCTTTTGATGTTTATCTCTTGGGAGGCATGATGTTTTCTACTACTGAAAAAAAGTATGCTCAAAACCTGCAGTAAATGTGGCAAGAGATGTAGTGAGAAAAAAACAAGTGTGCTCTAAGAAAATTCATTTTGTAGAAATTACGATGTAGATTTGCAACTGCTTATGAAGGTTTAATCAAAATCACAAGACACAAACCTACTCTACTAGTTTGCATAAATTAATTCACAATTTAGAACAAAAATCTCAGACATTCAGTAAGAAATCACACACATGCAAATAGTATTTTTCTCGAGGAAAGCAAACTGCTAAAAACCCCAATACATGCTTACATTAATCTAATGAATAATGATGTATTATAATTGCTTTGCTCAATTGAGCACAACATGCAAGTGCATAACCTATCTCTCTACTCACTGAGAAGCTCCGACACACACTTAGTCAATTTAGGCCTCTGATTGAGCCCCTATTTCCTTGCACAATTCCTTGAGAAATTAGGCCCCTATTATTTAGGAATTTCTCCAAAACGTATTGTGTAATTACTCAGGTTGATCATTAAGTTGCATGCAACACCTGTACATTCCATAATAGTCTAGAACTGATGTTATATTGCCTTGGAATCTCCACCTCAACTGGGTAACTCGAATTATTCACATGCACTAGCTATTTTGGGTTGATTGATCAGTTAATTAGACGATCATTGAGTTTGACTGAAGTCCCACTGCATAACTAAACTTCCATTAGTTCCTCCAATAGTTGAAACTAGTTTAACTGAAAATAATTTGAGATAATGGACTTTGATTGTTGCAAATTAGCAATCAAACATGCTTAAATGAACTTTAACTCCTCCAACTCGAATTTACTAAGTAAGCTAGGTGACACAAGCCATGTCACACAAGTTAACTGTATCCAAGTTGTCTTTTGATGTGGAATTTGAATTTTCTCAATTTAATCAAGGAAAAATAGAATTGAGAATTTCTTGCTGCATTTTTCAACACTCCCTCTTATCAAGAAAATGATTATCAACCACCCCTATCCTGCACTTTGTAGAACTCGAACTTCCCTCTTGACAAGGACTTTGTCAAAATGTTAGCATCTTGTTCCTATGTCATAACGTATTGAAGCAACATTATCCATCTTTGCGTACAACCCCATAAATGGTGATACCAAATATCTATATGCTTGGATCGATCGTGAAATAAAGGATTCTAAGAGAGATTGATGCAACCTTAATTATCATAATAGATCACAGTTGGATCCATCATTTGACCAACTAATCCAACAAGTATCTTTCTCATCTATATCACCTCATATGTTGCTTGACTCGCAACCATGTATTCTACTTCTGTCGAGCTAAGCGCCATAGATATTTGCTTCCTATTGTACCAAGAAACCGCTGCAGACCCAACACTGAAAATTCAACCTGATGTACTCTTTCTGTTTGATAGACTTCCTGCCCAATCTGCATCTGTGAAGCCACACAGTTTCACTCCCTCTGTCCCTATGTACCATATTCCAAATTGGGTAGTGCCTCTGAGGTACTGTAAAACTTGCTTAGTTGCCTTCCAAAATAATTCGGTTGGCCGAAGCATAGCTTGGAAAAACTCGTTGAATGCATACCACATATTTAGTTGTGTTTTCGCAAGATACACCAGTGAACCCACTAGCTGTCAATAAATGGTAGCATCTGCTTCTTCAACTGAAGTGGCGTCCTCCTTCCTCTAGTTGGTTGCTAGAGTTGTGTCCATGGGTTTGCAACTATCCATGCAGAACCTTTGTAGTATCTCATTTTCATACTTTCCTTGACAGACAAATAGTCTCCACCACCTTTCCATACTTCCAACCCAAGTAATTAGTGCATGAGACCCATGTCTTTCATTTCAAACTCCCTTGCGAGGTCCTCCTTGCAAGATCTGATCAACTGCTCATTAACAGTTAAAATCAAGTCATCAACATATAAGGCAATAATAAGCAATTTATCTTCTACCAAAATATGATATAGGTTTTCATTTGCTTCACTTTTGGTGAAGCCCAAACTTGTGAGATAGCTATCAATCATAGTGTACCAAGCATGAGGTGCTTGTTTGAGACCATACAACTCTCACTTGAGTTTGCACACATGAGACACTCGATCAAATGTCTCAAAATCTTCTGGTTTCTCGATGTACACAACCTCTTCAATAAATCCATTGAGAAATATTGTTTTTACAACCCTCTCATGGATCTTCCACCCCATCTACGCAACCAGAGCAAGAATTGATTTAATGGATGAGTACCTTGCTACAGGAGAAAAGGTCTCCTCATAGTAAATCCATTCAACTTGAGAGTACCCTTTTTCCACCATTCTGGCCTTGTACTTCTCTATGCTTTTGTCTACTACTTGCTTAACCATGAAGATCCATCATGAACCCACAAATGATTTATTTATTGTTCTTGGGACCACTTCCCAAACATTGTTCTTTACAATGGATTCATATTCCTCCACCATTGCATCAACCCATACAGGTTTCTCTACTGCTTCCTCTAAAGAGGATGGTTCAGTCTCTACAACCTCTGTCATTAGATCCATGTACCTAGTGTACTGATGAGGTGAATTTCTTTACCTGCGCTAATTTGTAGGAGCACCCACATTCTCCCTCACACCCTACACAAGTCTCTCAACTTCCCTAGTTATTTTTCTACCTTTTCTGGATGGTTTTGTGTTATGAAACCAGCTCAAGAAAAGATAGAAAAGATAGATCAACGCCTTAGAATTCAGCCTCTTCGAGGGGGTAACCTCCTTTACATTACATA